>CAXKVX010001838.1:0-199605 GCA_964058865.1 Eleocharis quinqueflora
GGAGCTCACTAGGGTTCCAGTTTTCCTAACAAACAAGACAATGCTCGCCCCCTTTCTCTCTCCTTCCAAGGTCCCTTTTCCGGTGCGCAATTTTCTCTATAACCTGCTTTATTTTCCTTTTATTCTCTCTTTTTGTACTTTATTGTGTTAATGATTAAAGGTGTGTGGATGTATCAATGTAGGGAAGCAATGGTAGGAAAAGCCGAGTGTTTTGTTCAAAGGTAGTATTAAACTAACTTATCAAAAAGAGATAGTACTAAAGTATCAATTTGATTAATGGATCGCAATCTTGAGTATCTAGAGAGATTTCATGATGCATAATTTATTCATACCTCCTTTTGAATTAATAAATGACAAAAAGAGCTTATGTTGCATTGTCATTATATATCGTATTTCAGGCTCAGATGACAGTATCAGTCACTGGGGCAACTGGATTTATTGGACAAAGATTGGTTCAGAAGTTAATTTCAGGTTAGCCTTATCAGAAGTCATAGTGAAATGAAAATTAAAATAAAATTTGAATAATAAAGAATATTAGAAACTTTGTCATGTTATATTCCTGACAAAAGAGCAATAACAGTAATAATAATATTATAATAATAATGCAGATGATCATAAGGTTCACGTGTTAACAAGATCCAAGTCGAAGGCACGAACATTATTTCCTGGTAAGAAGGTAATGTTCCATTTCTTATTATTTTATAACAACCATCATCTAGCTTCTTGATTAAATTGATCAAGAAAAATGATAAAGAGAGAATGTAAAGATTGAAGGAAAGCAAGGACCTAATCATGTCCATACAATCTGGAAAACTTGTTTTTTGTCATACCCTACTTTTCAATGCATCATCAGAGTATCCTACTCTTTTACATTAGTTCCTCAAGAGTGAAGTCTGTAATTTGGGCAAGTTGTCAATCCCGATGTGGCCTCAAGAATGATTCTTAGTGATACAGTTAAAGGATACTTTTACAGAGTATGTCAATAATGTAACTTATAACTTCCTTGATTACGTCTTTGGAGATATCCTCTGAACTATCTTGAACAATTTCAGAGCAAAAGTATTCTGGAATTCTAATTGCCGAGGAAGGAGAATGGGACAAATGCATACAAGGATCAACTGCTGTAGTGAACCTAGCTGGTTTGCCTATTAGCACTAGGTGGTCACCAGAGGTTGTTTTTCATATTCTTTCTTTTTTTTTTCCTTCTTTGTTTTGGAAAATCTTGAAGTTTAAGTTAGCCTCAATCAAGATTGGATAACTGTGTAAAATCTCAAATAGTGCAGTAAATTTTAAGAACCTAAATAAGTGGGGATGATGGGTTGATGATAGATGCTGACACGACATGTATCATGTGTTGTTATTAACATTTCTGATGTTCCATTAAAATACAGATCAAGAGGGAGATTAAACAAAGCAGAATCAATGCTACTTCAAAGGTATTTGATAATTGCCTTCTTTTTCCTCCATTATTTTAAAATTTTGCAGCGCCTTTTTTATTATCTGTTGTTGATGTTAAAAACATTTATTAGGTTGTAGACTGTATAAATAAGGCACCTGCTGATTTGCGACCATCCGTCTTGGTTAGTGCGACAGCTGTTGGTTACTATGGTAGGTCAAAATTTTCCCAATTGGGTAGATTTTTAAGTTTTGTAAAAAGTAAGTTATATTAAAATTTATCATTTACATTCTGATTTGCAGGTATAAATGAAACACATAGTTTTGATGAGACGAGCCCGTCTGGAAAGGATTACTTATCAGAGGTATCCATCTCGCTGTTATAGCACTTAACCAAGTCGAATGTAGATTTGAGTTATGGCTATCATTTTGAGTTATGAAGTTGAAATTTTCAGGTTTGTAGAGAGTGGGAAGCAAAAGCACGAGAGGTTAATAGCGATGTTAAATTGGTACTAATTAGGATTGGTGTTGTTCTTGGCAAGGATGGTGGTGCTTTAGGTTTGTACTTTCAGAATATTTAATTGTATGACCAAATAGTTTTCTTAAACTGGAATATCATACTACACTTTAGTTCCAGTTAGTATCGGTTTCAGAGTGAGCCTTTGTTCCATATATTGTTTCATACAGATGAAAACTAGATTACTGGACTTTAATTTTATTTACAGCAAAAATGATACCTCTCTTTATGATGTTTGCGGGTGGACCTCTTGGTTCAGGACAGCAGTGGTAATTTCTCTTTTCCTCACATATGTTTGGAGTGTTATATTTTATATTAGTTAATGTGTTATTGCGATTAATATCCCAATCTGATTGCATTTGAAAAGGTTTTCATGGATACACCTCGATGATTTGGTGAACCTCATTTATGAGTCCCTAGTAAATCCTTCTTATAAAGGTAGTGGCCTCCCTCCTTGTTACTTCAATAACTAGATAAAACACTCTCCAGTACAAGACATCTAACTCCGCAGTTAAAATCTCAGGAGTAATCAATGGAACAGCACCAAATCCTGTCAGATTGTCAGAATTGTGCAACGAACTAGGACAAGTTACTGGTCGACCCTCTTGGTTGCCTGTGCCAGAGTTTGCACTTAAAGCAGTTCTAGGTGAAGGTGCCTCTGTGGTATGTCTCACCTCATTGTATCAGTGATTAAATTCCCAGGGTTCTTTCTATTTTCATTGTTGAAATATGTCTATCACTGGTAACTAAGATATACATTTGATTTCAGGTTTTGGATGGACAGAGAGTGCTCCCGGTGAGAGCACAAGAGCTAGGGTTTTCTTTCAAGTACCCTTATGTTAAGGATGCACTTCGGGCGATCATCAAGGAGATGTAACAACAAAAGGACCTTTTTCTACATTCTTTTTTATCTTATAGAGTTCCAAAGTACATGATTCTTTTCTACAATTGTATGAAATATGTCATTTATCAAGAAAAGATGGGACTTCGATTCTTTACCAATTTTTTTTAAAATGCACAAGATTGTAACATCACACTTACAGATATGCTTTGAATGGCAAAATTTGATGTTTTATTTCTCTCTTTACTTGCTGAATCTAGTGAGGTTTGTAAAAAATAGTTATTATCACGACATAAATTGGATAACATGAAAAGCAGTTCTTCATTTAAGAATCATAAGCATCAACATGCACCAGAAACCTAATATATTGTCAATATGCTGGATGATCACTGCAACAAGCTGAACAAATGGATGAGTTTATCCTTAAAAAATACACTTGGCTTTACTGTTGCCAAAATTGTTTTTTTTTTAATATCAATTAGACTATTATTCATCATTATTCTTCGAAATATATTAAATTATTAATATTACCAAACATACAGTAGAAAGAGAATATAACACAGAATGCGAAATTTTACTGGTTTCAATATTTAAGGGTCATTTATGATTTTTTTTTAAAGAAATCTGAGATATACTGGTAAAAGAATCAGAAAGAGAGAGAGAGAGAGAGAGAGAATGAACAAGAGGTAAAGGAAGATGAAATAGAATGTTTTCTTGCAAATTAACTGATTTGTCTGAGTTACAACGTCAAGCTTAAACAAATAAAAGCTTAAAATTAACTATGGTAAAGTAAAATTGAAGGATAGAATCTCATGCATATTCCTTCTCTGGTATTTGATACCTCCAGCTTATTCTTTGCCTCTCCATGGCTCACCATATTCGGATTGGTTTTCATATGCCAAAACATATATAGTGCATTTCCCATCTGTATATTTCATGTGTTTAGTAACCATTTGATGGTTTTCATTATCCAGATCCATGGTAAATTCCAGGTAATAACTCGATCTTCTCCACAGTTTCAACCATTTACAATCTTTCCTTTATGGGTATAGTGTCAAGTCAGCTATTTTCCGCCTTTGATATTCCCCTTGCATTTGCTCCTTCATGGAATAGTATTGGAAGGTTGCACTGGATTTCCTTCACTGGATCCCAATGCTTGTAGGCATGAACTTACTTTAAAGTACTACGATGTAGGTAGGGCCCAGTCCCTCATATAAGCGTGAAAAGAAAATTGTGTTTATTCAGATCATGTTGCACTATTATGAAGCCGAGATCAGTTCAAGACAAATCGAAATTGTCAACAAATATGCACAAATTAGCGGTTGTCATGACTGGCAGGTTCAGTGAATTCTGCATTGACAAAAATAATACAAATATTCAGGAATTTAAAGCAAGATTTACAACAATACTACCCACATTTCATTTTTTTTCCTTCTATGGCAGAAACCAAATTACTGTGTTTTGAGATTCTTCATTGGCACTCGTCTCAGCCCTGAAGATACTGTAATGTTCAGATGTAAATTACTGCAGCAAACTTGTTAAAAGGACCTTAATAGAAAGATATACTATATATAAGAACATACTAGAAGGTTTATTGATAAATAAATTATTAACATCGTCAAAATTGTTGAATAACAATTGGAAGGTAAGTATCCACACAAACATAGATCACACTTCTAGTATGGTCAAAGAGAATGCAACAAAAATAAGACTCGTACCTGTGCGCTTGAAACCAGTAAACTGGCCAAAAGCTTGGTGAAAACTTTACCTGACCAAGGAACTCATTACAGAAAACCACCTACTAATTCTACTATCCTCTGAAGAAAACCACTGGTTGATATCCTGGCAAAACTTGTGAATCAGGCTAGATGTGTCCTTCCATCAAACAAGTTATGGTATTGAACTATCACATACCAATTCCATGCAGCCGAGTAGAAGTTTAATAGTAAAGCATATATAGAAGTAAGTAGTTACGTTCTGTTTCTACCATGCTGAAAAAAATACCAAAAACTGCCTTTTAAAATGTTTCAAAACTTCAATGTCAGTGGTAAAATATTTATAAAGGCTGAATGAAGCTAAAGAAAATACTGGTAAGAAAAGATCACCTCAAGTTTGGAAACTAAAATCTCCATACATTGAAAACCCATGCTTTCAACTCAATGATTTCTGACTCAATGGAAAAATCACACAGTCGGTCACTGAATTTTAAAATACAATATTTATCATCTTATGTAACTGCGCATGTTAGAAGGACCAAAAACATGCGGGGACTTGGGCTTAGGTTTCTTTGTTGAGTTTTCAGAAATATTCCACATCTTCAATGTCTCATCTTCAGATGCAGATGCCACCGTGCAACCATCAGGACTCTACAATTTGCAAAAGACAAAAAGAAACTCAGCCTGCTGATAAGCCAAAATTATGCAAGGAACCAATTTGTAATTTTCAAGCTTGTCCCTTTCGTTAGGACAAACATATTTATTTCCCTATTATGGGTTGCTAGGTTTATGCATGTTTTTCAGCCTCACCACATCCGAAATCAAATTAGAAGAATTTTCTAATCATCCACATTCGACCAGGTCTTATAGTGCAAGGACACTCAAAATGAAAACATAGTGACAGCTCCCTTCCCTACTACCAAAATTACTAATCAAACGAAATTGCATCTTAACCCAAGTGAGGAATAGTCATATGTCATACCTGTGTCAAATATAACACAGGAGAGGTGTGGCCAGTGAGCTCAGCCACTTTGCCCATAGATGGATACTTCCAAAGTGTCAGTTGGTTCGTTGTATCCCCATGCGAACTCAACAGCTCCTTCTGATTTTTGCACCACAATAAACCGCACACCTGCGAACCTGTGTCTACTGACTTCACGCATGCACCGGAGCTCACATTCCAAAATTTAATGGAATGATCGGTTTCACCCCCGCCTGATGCTAGCAGGTCATGCTTGAAAGGACACCATGCAACCGCCCGAACAGGGGCAGTGTGATCATTGAACCGGTGAACAAAATTGGATTTAGTGACATCCCATATATGAACAAGGTTGTCGTTTCCCCCGCTTGCAAGGTGCTGTCTCGACGAAGACCACTTTAGACCGCAAACCGCATCGTAATGGCCACGATAAGCACTGATGACATGGTTTTGGATTCTGATATCATTATTTATTATTGCGCCGTCTGTACCACCGGTTGTGAGGAGGGAGTTATTCCAAGCGAGGGAACCAACGAGGCCTTGGTGCATCCCGTTTAAAGTTCTTAGCTGTTGAAGGATATGGTATCATTCAACTAATTAGAAACTTAGAGTGAACTGAATTGTAAGCAAGAAACAATAAATTCTTTGAAGATATTATTAGATTTTTGTGGTCTGGTGCTAAAATGAAAAATCCAAGTATAACAGTGTTTAACTTAAAAAAAATCAAATTAATGAACACAAACCCGTTTATTGGTCGTGGCATCATACAGATGCACAATGGAATTGTTGCAAGCAATGGCAATGAGACGGCCATCTTCACCCCAGCTAACACTGGTAATTGGGGAACAAGCCTCAGATACTGTCATTAAATCAGAGGTAGACCGATTTGTTGCGTTCCAGACGTAGACAGTGTCATCAAGCGCAATTGAGAGCATGTTTTTGCTTCCCCAGTCAAGCAAATTAAATCGGTCATCACTTACTATATATGGTGCATCAAGTGTTCTTTCTGGTACCTGAAGAATTCAAAAGAAAAAGAAAAGAAAAAAAAAGTCAAGGGGTAGACAAGAAAATTGATATCCAACAAATTTGATTTTTTTTTTTAAAAAAAGAAAACAAATGCCAAAGTTGGTTAATGAAACAAATTGCCATGTTGTCTGGTTATGGATCCAACCAAGTATTGCTATATGCCTATATTAGACGACCCAAATTCTATGGTTATGTATTAAAAAATTTACCAGTACTTGTTGCTCTACCTAGCAAACATCAGTTGCATAAATCAGCCCATGACAATATAAAGATCTGGCAAGGATTGGTTAATTTCCATACCGGACCATGCACTCTTAGATAACAATAAGGACAAAACTCTTAGATAACAATCTGTACCTGAGAAATGCACCTACGCTGCTTTGTCGGCTGGACTTGAGTCGGACAAGGGGGTTCTTGAAAAGACATGTTGCGAGGTTGATTGTTGAAAGAGAAGATGCGGGTTCTTCCTTGTAGCAAGGTGTCGGCAAGAACCTTTCTATACGCAGCCCTAGAAGGCGATACTTCTTCGGGATTCTCTTCTTTTCTTGGTACAGTAAGGAGGACATGTGCTATATCCATGTTCATTGCACCTCTATTAGGTATAAATCTATCAGCCTGCATTTTGTTTTGGCATAAAATAAATTAACCTTTTGCAAAAATTGTCCTTCAGAACAAAGAAAATTAGTCCAGAAAAGTAACCTTCTGCACCAAATTACCACCGGTTACTGTTGTGGTGATTTCATCTTTTTCTTTTTAACTTTGTGTGTATTTCTTTAATTTTGTGTGATTTCATCTTTCTTAGGTGTTGCTAATTTTAGGAAATAATATTAATGGATCATGGAAAAGTTAGGTGTCAATGAAAATTTGGCTGCTAAGTGTGATTTGTAAATCATTATCAACTACACAAAATCATTGAAAGTATTGGCAGAAGTTTCATAAAACCGTGTTTTAAAGACAGATCTTACCAAGCTGCATTGTGTGGGACGCGACGAGGCCCAAGCCGGTCGACGCCAGGAATGTACAAGCGTTGTAACGTCTGGCACAGGATGCCCGATTGCCGCTTGAGTGGTTTTTTCAGAAGAAGTTGACAAAACTGATTCCATGGCTGCAAGCAAATATTATTATAAATTATAAAATTGAAAAGATGAAATAAAACTTGAAGAACAAAAAATAATATCTCAATTTTAGCTATTATGTTGTTGCTGTATAAAAGAGAAACTAAAGTTAAAAAAAAAATGGCAGATGGATGTCGTAAAGAGAGGTTTGATTGGATGCTGTTGTTAGAGAAGGTTGAAAAGAGAGAGCCGTAAGCTGGAAATTGATTAGAAGAAATCCAAACGAATTGACGCATATCCATATATATAGCAGTATAGCAGCATGCTCTGTCGGTGTTTCCTATATTTGGCAAGGATGTTGGTGCTTCAGGTTTGTACTTTCTAAATTTTGTATTATTATGACAAAAATAGTTTTCTTAAACTGGATTATTATTATACTTTAGTTCCGGTTAGTATCACTGCTAGCTGTCAGCTCCAAACTTAACCAAAATTAGAAGGAAAAGAGATGAGATTTGAAAATGAGCCTTTGTTCTATATGTCCCATACTGTTTTATACAGATGAAATATAGATTACCGAATTCTAAATTTATCAAGAAAAGATGGGACTTTGATTCTCTACCAAGATTTCAAATATTACAAGATTGTAACCTCACGCTCACAGATGATTTTATTAGCGAAATTTGATGTTTTATTCATCTCTTTGCTGAATTTAGTAAGGTTTGTAAAAATAGTTATTATCATGAGATAAATTGGATAACATGAAAAGCAATTCTAGACGAACTACAAGCATCAACATACATCAGAAACCTAATATATTGCCAATATACACTTGTTGAAATGGATAATCACTGCAACAAACTGAACAAATATAATAAATAGAGTTTGTTCTAAAAAAATACATTTGAATGAGAGCTTGTCCCTTCATTGGAATGTTTCCTTGGATGAATATGAAGCTAGTGGTATTATGGTAGACAAGGAATTGGTTAACCTTAGTATAGACAAAATAACTGGAGATGGTAAAGACATATTATTTTGGACTGATAGATGATATGATGACAACGCTCTTGCTGTTAGTTTTCCTTATTTATTTTTCATTTCTCTAGATAAAAAAAGTTTATGTTTATGTTTGTAATACAAACAATAAGATTTTTAGATTTTCTAGGCAACTATTAGGAATTTATCATAATAAATAGGTTGAGTTAGAAAAAATTATTAATTCTATTAAGTTACAAGATATATCTGATTATATTAAATGGGGTGGACATCTAATGGTGTTTTTCTGTTAACTCCTTTTATCATTGGTTGAATTTTGGGTGTGGGGGGTGTTCAATGTCAAGATTTTGACTATTTGGTTAACAAAAATTCCTCTTAAGATTAAAAATTTAAAAAAGGAAAAAAGGTTCTAAGGACAATTTAGTAAAAAGGGAGTAGATACAGATATGACTTGTAAATTTTGTTGTGCAGTTGAAACTATTGTTTATTTATTTGTGTCGTGCAGTTATTTTAGTCTTATCTGAAAATGGATTGCACAATATAATAACTTTGATTTCCAGAGTAATTCAATTGAGAATTTGTGGACTATTGATGGAATGAATACTTTAAAAGATAGGAGATAAGAAGCACTCATTAGAGGTGTTGTTATGTGGGTAATATGGTTATGTAGAAATGATATTGTATTTAATGAACTTTTAATATCAAATTCTTAGGTACTAACATAATTAGTTTAGCTAAATTCTTGTGCCATTTTTTTAAGGAAGATAATATGCTCAAGTTATCCTTAATATTGCCACATGACGTGACAGACCTTTTTTTTGCAGGTTATAGCGAGAAAGATTTGGAAGAGCAGGAAGAAGTGGTTTTGACGATTCACTCACCTGAACTAGAGAATGAATAATAGAAGGACTAGAGAATGAAAAATAGAATAATTCAGATACAAAAATATGCATTTTGATGTCATGTGGATAAATATTTTTTTTTATGTTTAGGTGTTTGTTTGGTTAGAACTTTGTTACTTAGGTTGGTTATCTTTAGTTGTTTTCTTTCTTTTACTATTGTCTGATTTGATCCAGTTTTGGATCTCACAGAAGCATGAACTATGTAATTTGATATAAGTTTCAATGAACTATGTAATTTGATATAGTTATGAAGCTAGTGAGGTTCTTCAAAGCAGATACATACTATGAAAGTAACAATAACATGAATAACATGTTACTGCAACTGAACAAATGGTTGAGACAAGTTATACTTCAAATATACATTGGATTGAGTGTTTGTCCATTTATTTCAACCTTTCCTAAAATGATAGCTAGTAAGGTTCCTTGAAGCAGATAAACAATAAAACAGAGAATAACATACATAGCAATTATACATGGAGAGAGAAAACCACAAGAACATTAAAGCTGGCACTGCATAGACCTTCATTCTTGCAGATGGAAAATCACTAATCTAAACCACAAATTTATGTTTTCTTTTTCATTATTTACTGGACCTTAACTTAAAAAAATAAACAAATCATACCATTCAAAACTGATGCCCAGAAAGTTGCATAGCACTAGAAACAAAAAAAAGCAGACAGAACATGTTTTCTGTACTAGAAAAAGAAAGAGAATGCCAACTTAAAGAAAATATGCATGTCAAAGAAACATTTATTAATTAGTGCTCTTGATATGAGACATGCTAAACAAGGTGTACAAAGAAAAAAGATGCACCAAAGAAATGCTTAGCATTGCTAAAAAAAATAGCTCAGCTCATTCTTCCTTTCCATAGTCATAAATGATCTCGATCTGCAAGAAAAATATAAAGAAGGTTAATACCAACATCAGTGAGATGGATAGAGAAATTTGGGTACACTAAGAAATTGAAACCTATGCTGCTCTATAACCCCTCCCCAACCACGTTCTTACTTTCTAGTTTCTTCCAACTTTTCATTGGCATCTAGATCTCAATTGTACAAATATGCAAAGAAAATTTTCAATCTTACCCCTTCAGGTGGTGGAGGGTTCCTAGTAAATTTGGAGCCACCAGGAGCCCAGGGTACTGCAAATGGATTAAAAAATAATGATAAGTTTAATAATATTAATAAAATATAAGCTACCAAAAGAAACATTGTATAAGTATTCGCATTTAATTATACAGCATATGGAGCACATCGTCTTCCAATCCTTGAAAACCTGATGAGGAATCCTGTTGGTACTGGATAATGATACCAAAGGAAAGGGTATCTTCTTTGTTCATAGCTTGAACCACGTAAATGAAATACATCTCAAAATTTAAACCCAGTATCAGCATTGACATTGTGAGAACATAGCTCAAAAAAGAATTAGGAAGCACCGATTCAATTATAGAGATATTTTAACATACCAATAAAGTGTCATACTGGAACATTTTAAAAATTCAATAAAATTTGAAAATGTGAGAAGATAACCCAAACGAAAACAAGGCATGAAAGGACGATTCAGTTAGAGGGTTTTATTTTTTAACATACCAATATAAGGATCAGGATGCTGGAAATTTCTAAAGTGTGCTTCTGCATCACCAATAAGCCTGTCAATTGCATCTAGGTCTTCCTGAAAGTTTACCAAATTAATATAAATATTTAATATTTTACACATTGCACTACAAACAAGTAATCATGTGGAACCCCTTCAGACTGGAAAATAGCATTATAAAATAACACAAACTTTCCATGTAAAGGCCCCTCTTCTGAGCATTTCTTCTGAAGTGCCCTCATTGCCCCCTCTATATCCACATATTAGGAATAAACAGAGAAGGGACACTTCAGGCATTGTTGGAGTAAGTAAAGAAATATGACATACTGTCATTTACAGTTTAGCATTGGTGTGCGATACATTTCCTACTTTTTTAAATGTATCAAAGATTTTGTGTAGCTTTACAGTCATTTGCTAAACTACATAAATCAAGCTGCTGTTTTGTTAAAACTACAAAATGCAGCCAAGACAATTAGCTCCAAAAAATTCCTTTTTAGATAAAATAAGGAGAGAAAAACGAACTATCACCATCTAAGGACCCTATTTATGGTCATAATTTTGATTTATTTGTAACCTGAAATTATTTATGGTATATACCAAAAACCAATCACATATATTCTTACTAACAGAACATCTATGCAACAGAGAGGTCCCAATATGTCCTTGTAACTAGGGAAACAGTAATCAACTGTGCCAATCATACTATGAGATGATAACAGAGAGGAGTTAATTTACTATCAGACAGAACATAACAAGTGGACAGTAGGTTTAAGAGAAAAAATGTTAAAAGAAAAGGAGAGGCAGCATACCACATGCTTGTTCGCCTCAAACTTCTCCCTCAGTTCTGATGCCTAGAGAGTAAATTACAAATGTTAGTTAGTTAGCCTCTAGTCCAGCCATAAACAAAATACATAAAATCTCAGAAGGCAAGAGAAATGTCCTCTAAACATGGATTATTCGGTTCATCTTCCCTTTCATTTAATTGCAATTCTGTAGTCACTAACATAGTACTTACTAATCTAATTTCGCAAAGCAATACATAAACAAGAACAAACATCTGAACTCCTTTCCATGCAAATCCAGATGAGTTCAAAATCAAAATAACCACCCAGGCCAGCTCATAAGAACCAGTGTTATCCGAAACTACTGAATAACCCAATTCAGTCAACATTCAAACCGAGGATTGTCCGTGAGTGTCGAAAATAGACAAAAAAAAAACAATTGAAAACGAGCCCAATCGACTTAAAATTGACTAGATCTCGATAGCATAGCACCAAAACCTAGATTCTAGAGCATGATCATGGCGATTAAACGAAAAGTGGGAGAAGGAAACAAGAAACAGCACATCTCGGTAGAAGAGGTGGCGATGCACAGCCCAGTTGAGAGTATCCTTGAGCGCGCACCGATAGAGGATGCGCACGCGCTCCTTCTGCGCCGTTCGCCGCGCCAGATAACCCGCTGCTCCGGTGATACTGATGCTCATCTTCTCTCTCTCTCTCTCTCTCTCTCTCTCTCTCTCTCGATTCGAGTCTCGACTGATGCTGCGTCGATTGGTGTAGTTAGTGTAGGTGAAAAGGAGAAGATTACAAGCGGGTCACACGGCGACCCATTGGGCCGACATTTGATAACTGGATTTAAATTTAACATATCAGGCCTTGTTTGTATTAATAGTTCATGGGCTATAATTTCATTGTGGGCTTGTAGTATGGATTTGATGAATAGAAGCATCTAACCGTTGACTTAGGTTCTGAATAGTTTTACTGCCATTTTATCTACTGCTACTTTGTAAAGAATTTGAACCGTATTTCAGTCAAAATTTCAAAAGTTACTTCTATAGATATGATATACATCTATTTATTTTACTTTTTATCCTAATTTTAATTGGAAGATACATTTGCATTTTAGCGAGTTACATGTGATTTTAAGATTTTCATTACTTCTATGCACATAATATGTTATTATGAAATGCAATTGCATTTTGCAACACAATGCAAGCATTTTTTTTCCAAAAAAAGCATGTCAAGTTCTAGAGTTCATTTAAAGTTTTTTTTTATGTCTATCTAACTATGTATTGATGTATTCACTAATTCACGTTGCTTTCCGATGCATCAAATCACCAAAAGCTATTATAATTCCATAAATAGTATCTAATTCTTGTCGAAAGTACTTGTTTGTGTTAATTTCAAGAGTAATTATAATATCTTCATCTTTTCGTCTTTCTTACGCGTCCTCCACTACAGACAAAATTATTTCCGACGATATAGGACAAGACACAACAACAAAAAAGTACAATATCCCCGATTTTTTTATTTTATTGCTAGTTTTATACCGGCGTAGTAAAGGGAGCACTAAAAATATTAAAACTGGAATAAAACCTTGACATATATTATCGGTTATTAGTAAAAAAAACTAGTGATAACAGTCAAATAAAAAAGTAAAAAAATATACGTTCTGCAACTTGACATTTGATTGCAGAACGTACATGGTGCAGACAGCTGTCACATCTTTAATTCAAAATTCAAATTTCAAAATTCAAATTCAATTTAAAAACAAGAAAACAGAAAAAAAAAATAGAAGTAAATAAATAGAACAAGAAAATAAAAAAACTGAAGATAAATTAAAAATAAAAAGTAAAATAGGACAACAAATAATAAATAAATAAAAAACAACAAAAATAAGAAAATAGAAATAAATAAATAAATAGAATAGAACAAGAAAAGAAACCGGTTGTTGTTAATGATGATTCGACACTCCAAGTACTACTCGATTAGGTCGTGCGCTTGCGACCAAAGTAGGTACAATCCATGGTATTTTTTAGCACGGTAAAAACACATCAAATGTTAATTGAGTTAAAAGATTATAGCAAAATTGAGTTAAAATAGACAATTTTTATGTATTATAAAGACTTGCAATCTATGTCATTAAGACTTGTTATAATCGATATTAAGCGTTGGACGCGCAACGTTAATTGAGTTAATAATTGTAGTAATATTGAAGCAAAATTGAGTTAAAATAAGTAGTTTGTATATAGTATAGAGATTCGAACACACAATGTTAAAACAGTTAAAAATTGTAGCAAAATTTAACAAAAATGAGTTAAACTATGCAGCTTTGTATAGTATAAAGATTTGAAATATGTATTATTAAATTTTGTTGTTATTGAATCCGCAACGTTAATTTTCATTTTAAAAAAATGAAAATGTCCCTAATTTCAAATAATCATTTGTAAATTCCGGAGAACATGGCTAAAATAATATGCATAGTACACCACATAACGTACTATGCATATAGATATAGGTCAATAAATTGAGATTTAAGTTGCTCAATAAATTCTTCATATGAAAATATTGTAGGAAAACAAATTTCGTGATTTTTAGAGCTTTCTTGCTATTTTTTAAAAACAGTCCAGATTTAATACTACAAAAGTGTCATTTATGGGCTATTTTTTAAAAATATTTAAAAAATAGCAAGAAAGCTCTAAAAATCACGAAATTGTATTTCCTACAAGATTTTGATATGAAGAATTTATTGAGCAAATTAAATATCAATTTAATAATCAAATTAAATACAAATGATCCCATAATACATTATGTGATGTATTATGCATATTATTTTAGCTTGTTCAATTTCGGAACTAATTCTATGACAAATCAAAACAAAATATTCTATGACAAAATAAATTGATTCGTAAACTTGGTCTTCAAAGTCGTTCCTTTCCTAGACGGTGTATCCCGTGTTCCGATGTACCTCAGCGTCACATGCATTTATGACATTTTTTTACATTTGGACATTGTTTCGTGCTATATATATATCATGTTGATTATCTCATTATCCTCCGAAACACAAGTGACACCTTGATTAATCATGTCATCTAAACATGATACATGTTATGCACATGTCATGTCTGTGTCATGTCTACGCATACTAAGAGTGTCAATTTTCATCCATCCAACAAGTCAAACTGACCAGAGGCGGAGCCAAGTGAGATCACGGATTAGCAGTTGATTTGTCAATTTTTTTACAAAATAATCATGTATATTTAAAAATGTGTATCATTACCTTTCCTGGATTTTTTTTATAGATTTTGTCTCTTCTTGACAAAATTTCTGAATCCGCCCCTGACCTGATTCGAACATAGCTCAATTTGACACGATCCGTGAAAAAATAAGTCTAAATTATGTTTCAGATCGGATTGGATCTAATCTTCTATTATTTGCTCTAATTAATGTTAATTCATGCTAATTATATGTTAATTGAGATTAAGTTGTATAAATAATAATAATAATAATAATAATAATAATAATAATAATAATAATAATAATAATAATAATAATAATATAGTTATTCAAATCTTTAATGAAGTTATTGAAAGAAAATTAAATAATAACAATCGAGTAGAGTTATTTGCAATGTATTGTTTCTATTAAATATCCATTAATAAAATAAAAATAAAAGACAAAAACTTGGATACTTCAAGAGATATGTACACTAGATTCTCAAGTTTATTTGAACATTTTAAGTTATCGAGATTGATAAAAGTTAATTCTTTGAAAAACGTAGCACAAATTAAAATAAATAAATTTTCATCAATTTCAACGAATTAAACTATTCAGATGAGTAATTATTTTTTTATACCCAAATTTTTGTCAAAATAAAAAGCTGAGGTTCATTCTGGTGAGGTACATACATTATTAGTACACCACCTACACCTTCGACGATTTCATATCTGTTGTTATTTCATATTTGATCGTTCATTTTCGTTCTAACAAATAACTTATATAATACAGCAAGTTTCATGCAGTTCATCTATACCGTCCGTATAGATCGGACGGTCAGTGAAATAACAAAACCGTGTTATTCCCTCGTAATAACAGCAGATATGGACTCCGCCTCCGACTCGTCATCCAAAGTTGCAAAATGCAAACGCCACTTGAATCTGAATTAGTGAATTGACACTTGAAATAATAATACAAGGCAAATTCTGCTATGGATCAGAATTAATTTGATTTTACTACTATTCATGAAAAAATCAACTTCATTGTACAATTATTGATGATGATCAACGGATATAATTAATTTGAGTTTAATTTTTTTTGTCCATAGAAGACTCACTCTTAATACAAACATCAAATTTCAATGAATTAGAGTACTAGAGCAAAAGCAGGGCATTTACTCTTAACACGAGATCCAAGTGGTGGCATTTATTTTGGAGCTGTTTTCTACGTAGACCTTTGGCTTTGGACAAATTATATAGAAACATAAATTATACTATTATAGGTCAGAAGGAAGCGGTTGCTGGTTTTTGGATTTTCAAAATTTTCACAAATATTTTATTTACGATTGATAATCATTATGAAACATCTTATTTTACTACAAGAAATGATTCTATTTTAGTGACACTATCACAAAAAAGAGATATGTCGACAGTTAAAAATCATTTTGTCCAACTGTTATCTTAGATCTTTATTTTTATAAACACTTAATTGGTGACTAGTCTCAATTTTGTTAACCAATATAAATCATTAAACTGATTATACCCTCACAGAGAATTTTTATTAAACATATAAATATATAACATGATTTTCGTTACAAAAGTTGTCTACAATCTATGGTAATAATAACAGAAGAAAAAAACAAAATAGAAAAAATCACCTAATTAGACAAAAAAAAAGATTAAAATATAGCAAATCATCTTCATAGGTGTAGGCTTTTGTTTCTTAAGGTTCTTCATTTCCTCCAAAGTGTCAACTTTACTACGAGTATATTTCCTAATAATTGTTCATGAGCAAGTGAATTAACAACTCCAGAAACATGTTATTGGCCCAAAATGAAGCTAAATATTTCAATTATGTGAGGGAATGTGAAGTTTACCAATTGAACAAAGGGGAAAACGTTGCCACACACACGGGCTACCACTTGCACATACATGGGTTCCATGTATTCAACAAGGAAAAAGGGGGGACCCGTCACACAAATGAAAAATAACTATAAGGAGATCTATTCGTAATAAAACTGATACTTATGGAGAGAATGATGCAAATATATATACAAAGACACATAAATTCAAACATGTTAGTATTTTCTATGTAGTTGTTCAGTGATGATAGAACATGCGACGTGTATGCTTTATATGTATTTTAAAGGTTCCTCAAACTCCTAATTTCAATGTACAATAAAAAAGTAAGCTAAAAATAAAGTAAATGCCAAAGTAATATATTAAATAACTTCTTCTTTAGAATAAAGCACAAGAGCTTCACTAAGTATAGGTCTACGAGACTCATGAAGTCTCAATCGAATTACAACCTGCTCTTTATGGTGAAATCAACATTTTGAACTTTTAATCCTGAATTTTCACTCTATTAGTCATGCTTCACCTACAAAAGTATTCTAAAATAATCTTGATTAGCTAATTCACTATGTCATGTTATACTTGAATAATAAAATACTCATGAGAGGATGTAAGTGCACAATCACAATGCACCAAGTGATCTAAATCCAACAAAAGTGCTACAGTTCAAGGCACGTAACATTCATATCAAAGTGCCAATACACAACTATCCTAACACAGTTCAAGATAGACGCAAAAAAATACAAGCGCGAACATCAACTAGCAGACATCAGACCAGCAAGCAATAACAAATCACACAACCAAATATACACAACAAAAGCAAGCACACAGAAAAGAGATCAGAAAACAACAATAATAAGTATACCAACATCAAGAACAAGATTTAACAAAATAAAAAAATTACCGTAAGGCAGCGAGAGGAGAAGGTGTGGCGAGATGAGAAAAACACGACAAGGGTCGTCAGCAAGAGGAGAAAAAACACAAGATCGAAGGAGGATATGGATAATCTGGAGGAGTCGATCATTCTCATTCCCCACTGAAGGCGTCAACGAGAAAAATACAAGAAGATGAGAAGACCTGAGTTTGTGTGTGTTTGTGACAGAGATCATCTGATGATCACCTTCACACATGTAGCAGATAAAATCTGTTGTTAGAGTTGTGGAGGCGATCGTGAGAGAAGAGAGATAGAGGAAGAACGCGAAGCGTTCAATTTGAAAGCTAGAGTTGAGAATATGACCATGATTATTTAAGATAATCGTTTGTGTATGTGGAGCTACGCCAACAGTTATTTAAAAAAGTCGTTGCCTTAAATTTAAAATAAATTCTAAAAAAATAAGACAACGATGTTTTAAATAATCATTGTCCTATTTTCATAGATTTTTTTTTTATACTTATGTCAATAGTGTTAAACAAATTTTTCAATAATCATTATTTTATGAATGTTGCTAAATTCTTTTTTTTATTGTAGTGTGAGTTCAGATGAAAGAAGAGGTTGTTGGAATTAGTAGATTGATAAAGTTGACTTCATATTTACTAAAAAAGGGGAAAAAAAAAGAAGAAGAGAAAATGGGGATGTTGTGTAACTTATTATAAAAAAAAAAGGTCTTCATTTGAAATTTCCTGACTTGATAGAATCGTTCAATTCAAACCGGATAATCTAGATCGATTAGGATATTGTAATTGTCATTTAAATTCTTTCTGACCTATAAAAAATAAATGCGTTCAATTCAAATTAGTCGTGAACTTTTGTTTGCCTCAATTTAGTTCTCGAATTTCTTAAAAAAGTAACAAAATAACCTTTGAGCAAAATTAAAAGAATCAAAGTAATCGTTGAACTTTATTAAAAGAACCAAATTGATCTCTACAATTATATAAGTTTGATTTTTTTTTAGGGGGTGTTCGGCGTGCGTGATTTTTTTTTTCTGATCGGTGTTCGGTAATTTAGATTGTAATGGAAAAACTTATCCAATTGAGAAATTTTGTGGATGCCGCGTAGGCATTTCCAACAGAAATTGACAATTGTGTCAAAGTAATATTTGTTAGGATATTTAATTATAATATTTGTTGTATAATTAAATATTGATTGTATGGTTTATGTAATTAGTACGAGTCAAGTTCATTCAAGATTTAACTAAAGGACATGTTCGAATTTTGATGGAAAATTCAGATAAGTCAAATTCACTGTACAAGATCTCAGATATATATTCTTCTGTTCATTTGGACTTATCTGTTAATTATCTTATTAATTTGTCCATTAAAAGAAAATAACAGAAAATAGATACTAAGTGAAAAAATGTCATAATTCGCCATCATTAGAACTGAGAAAAACTTCTGAAGATCAGTACTTTTTCTTCTGTCTTAAGATGTCTGCAATTCAGAGTTGTAAGATTTTTTTCCTATTATTATTTGTTATTTGATATGATTTACGTTATCTTATTGGAGCTGTATTTTTAAATAAAATATATTACGAATTAAATATTTTATGACAATATTTTTTTTTTTTTTGAAACTTCTTCGAACAGCACCTTTTCATATGTTTCTATCTTTGAGAACTTGCAAATTGAACAATGGATACCCAAACACATTTTCTAACATTCTCCAAGGAAAAAAAAAATCATACTGAACAGGTACTTAAAATTTGAATATAAAATTGGTGCATATAAACTTTAGCGACCAACGGCCAACCTTTTGTAAAGAAACAACGGTAAAAAAAAATGAACAAATCAAGTCCAACTGTCAAAATGGATGAATCCAGTGTAACATATCTCTTGAGTCTTGATGTAAATCAACACAGTTCTATCTACTCGATTCAATTTTTCCATTTATTTTGCATACAGATTCATATGAATCTCAATCAAGATAATTGTTTGCTATGAAAGTCACAAATTCTTCCAGTTCTTCGAGTATATAGATTGATTGGTTTCATTCATGAATCCAAATCTCCTCCGCCTCAAACCATCAACAACACGAATGGACAACAAGTAATAAATCCAGAATACAAACTCTGGCAACAACAAGATCAATTGATCATGTCTTGGATCTTTAGCTCCATCTCAGCACCTGTACTAGTTCAAGTGACATCATGTGAAACCTCAGCTGATCTTTGGGGATGCCTCAATGAGATGCATTCATCTCAATCCATGGCAAAGATTTTAGATCTCAAACCACAACTTCAAACCTCGAAGTAAAGCAACGTCTCTTGTTACTAATTTCTCCAACACATGCAAGCACTGGCAAATCGCCGAAGAAGCATTAGCACAAGCATCTCAGATCAAGATTTGATACTTGATATCTTACATGATCTTGGATTTGTGTATGAGAATTTTGTCACTGTTATCTGCATGAGAACTACCTTTCCTACAATGTCTAAGTTACATGGACTTCTTCTTGTAAATCAAGCAAGACAATCAAATCCCAAATCTCTCTCCTTCATGTGTGCATCATACTTCTACCAACATCATGATGTACATGGTAATACACCAAATGCCTCTGATTCTTTTGCCCTTTACTCTAATAAATACAAGCCACCTGATAATCAAAATCCAGCACAATGAGGTTCTTAGTATACTGACAATTCCAATAGAGGGAGAGGCAATTATATAAGAAGTGGGCAGAGGGAGACAATATCCATCTTCCTAATCTTACACACCACAATCCCAGTGTCAGATTCGTGACAAGTAGGCCATACAACTAAAAATTGCTATCATAGATTTGATATCAGGTACAAAACCTCCATGACTTCTTCTCAATCAACTCAAGCATCACTAGTACAACCTCAAGCACTCATTGCAGAGCCTAGTGTCACTGCTCAAACCGACTAATTCATAGATCCAAGAGTAACTACTCATGTTATCCTTGATATCAACAATCTCTCGTTGTTTCAACACTACAATGGCACAAAGGCAGTGCACATTGAAGATGATACTGATTTAGCAATTACTCACAAAGGTACCTCTACCATCTTCACTACCAGCAAACCTTTTTATCTGACAAATGTACTACATGTACCTCATATGACAAAGGATTTACTTGGTGTTTCTCAATTGCTCAAGGATAATAATATCATCATTGAATTCTTACATGATACTTGTCTTGTTAAGAATCTGGAGACCCACAAGATTTTGATGCATGATACATTACATAATGAGTTGTACAAGATCTTACAACAACATGTTCATCGTGCACTTCTCACCTCTACTACTTCTAATCTTTGGCATTGCAGACTAGCACATTGCTCATCTGCTATAGTAGATCAACTAAAGAGGAAAAAACAAATCTCTCTAGATTCCTCTCAGTTTAGTGTTAGCTCTGATTGTAATAAACCAAGGCTCACAAATTGTCTTTTGTAAACTCTACTTCTTACACTTCTCAGCCTTTAGAATTGATTATCTATGATTTGTGGGGCCCAGCTCCTATACCGTCTAAAGAAGGCAACATATACTATGTGTTGATTTTAGTAAATTTTGCTGGCTTTATTCTTGTACTTTTAAATCTGATGTAGTCTGAAAGATTGCTCTTTTTAAGAACAAGGTTGAAACATTGTTTGACACTCACATCAATTTTTTCAGTGTGATGGAGACACTGAATTTAAACCAATCATGTCTCAATTCCCAAGTATCACATACAGAGTGTCATGTCCCTACACCCCTGAACAAAATGATCTTAGTAAATTTTGCTGGCTTTATTCTTGTACCGTCTAAAGAAGGCAACATATACTATGTGTTGATTTTAGTAAATTTTGCTGGCTTTATTCTTGTACTTTTAAATCTGATGTAGTCTGAAAGATTGCTCTTTTTAAGAACAAGGTTGAAACACTGTTTGACACTCAGATCAATTTTTTCAGTGTGATGGAGACACTGAATTTAAACCAATCATGTCTCAATTCCCAAGTATCACATACAGAGTGTCATGTCCCTACACCCCTGAACAAAATGATCTTGCAGAACACAAGAATAGGCATATAGTGAAATTAAGCCTTGCCTCAATTTACCATGATGCTATACCATTATGCTATTGGGATACAGTTTTTCAAAGCAACATCATTGTCATCAATAAGCTTCCTTGCACTGGCAGTACAACTTCTCCCTTTGAAACCTTGTTCAAACAACATCCAAATTATTAATCTCTTCATGTTTTGTGTTGTGCATGTTATCCACTTTTGAGTCTTTATACTCAAAATAAACTGCAATAGAGATCACACAAGTGTGTTTTTATGGGAAACTCAACTTCACAAGGGATATTTATGTCTTCAAATTAATTCTAAGAAAATGTATGTTTCAAGACATGTGATCTTTGATGAGACAGATCGATCTTTCACATATCAAAGTCTATCTAATTCAGATCTTATTTCATCACCAACTACATCAAACACTCTCACCAAATTACCACCTTCATCTTCGTTTGCTATTCCACCTCCACTTTCTTTACCCTAGTCTCCTTAGCCTTTTCCACCGTTCATCCTCAACCTTCTCTACCTTCATCATCTCAAACCCCATCACTACAACCAATATCTCTCAACGTATGCTTACTAGAGCTAAAACTCAATCCCTCAGACCCAAAAGATATTCTGGTCATCAGGTCTACATCATATCAAACAAACCTGATTCTCACACAGATCAAACTTCATTTACTCAAGCTATAGAATTTCATCACTGGAGAGTGGCAATGGTAAGGAACTAGATGCATTAGCTCAAAACAACACTTGGACTCTTGTTCCTCAGTCTGCATGTGGATATGTTATTGGAGTAAAATGGTTTTTTAGAACCGAATATAAGGCTGATGGCAATATTGAGAGACACGAAGCCAGATTAGTGACAAAAGAATATAATCAACAAATAGAGATTGATTATTTTGAAATATACAATCATGTCATCAAGCCTAAAACAATAAGGGTGATTCTTAGACTAGCCATCTCTCAACACTGGACGTTGAATCAATTGGATGTAAATAATACATTTTTGCATAAGATCTTGAGAAAGATGTTTTATGGAGCGACCTCTAGGTTTTGTTGATCCTCTATACTGCAATCATGTGTGCAAACTTCAAAAAGCACTCTATGACCTTAAGCAAGCACTCAGAGCATGGTTTTCCAAATTAGAGAATTTTCTCTTATGCAAGGAATTTCTAGCCTCTCAGTGAGGCCCTTCTTTATTTCTGATCAACAATAAAGAAACAATTTTAATCTTTTAGTGTATGTTGATGACAACATCATCACTGACAACAATTCTCAAGCAATTCAGTCCTTAATCTAAGATTTGAACATCACATTCTCAATCAAAGACCTTGGCAATTTACACTATTTTTTGGGTATTAAAGTAAATTTTCAGAATAATGCCTTACATTTCTCACAAATCAGATATCTGGAAACTATTCTAAAAAAAACTTATATGCAAGAAGCTAAACCATGCACCACACATGTGCATGCTGGAGTTCAACCATTTAAGCTTTTCAACAATTCAATTGAAGATGTCTATCACTACATGTCCATTGTGGGTTCTTTACAATATGTCACGGTAACAAGTGAGACCTCACTTTTGTAGTAAATAAGGCATTTCAGTTCATGGCATCTTCAACTGATGTACACTGGACTCTAGTAAAAAGAATACTCATATACATTCAAGATACTTTGTATCGTGACCTTACAATTACACCATCTTCCATTTTATCCTCAATGCATATTATGATGCAGACTGAACTGGTTGCTCAGATGACAGAAGACCAACAACATATTTTGCCATCTATATGGGACCTAACATAATCTCATGGTCATCTAGGAAGCAAGCCAAAGTGTCAAAGTCTTCGATTGAAGCTGAGTACAGAAGCATAGCTGTTACAACTTAAGAAATAGCTTGACTCAATTCATTGCTTAATGAAATTGGTCAACTTTCCTCTTAACCGCCAACAATTTAGTGTGACAACTTGGTAGCCACCTTTCGGGCTGTAAATCCAGTCTTCCATGCAAGAATCAAGCATATTAAACTTGATTTTATTTTGTTTGAGAAAAAGTGGCTCCTAAACAACTCAACATTCGATTCAGCTGCTCTGCAGATCAAATTGAAGATTTCTCTATAAAAAATGTAGTCAAGACTCGTTTTTCACTACTTAGAGACAAGCTTCACGTTTTTTGCAAACTCGTCGAAGAATATGAGGATAAAGTGTCGAACTTTCCTCTTGATTTAAACATGCGTCGATTTATAAAAAGCCGAGGTCTAGTACAACCTACTAGACCTGCGGTGTTACGGATCTTTTTGAAATATAATGTTACTTCCAACATGCATCATGAACTCAATTCTTCTGAATATGTGCTTATTGATTATTTATTTTGTGTTTCTGTCACTGAAGTATATATTTCTTTCATACTTCTAGATAAAAGGATGTAACATCGTCAAATTTGAAGTATTTATAAAGAATTTCTCACTCGAATTTTGAACCTCAATTTCTTATAAAGAAGACATTATTTTCTGTCATTACAGGAAAAAAAAAAACGACTATTCATTTCGTTTCTCTTATTTAAATTGGTCAAATTTCACTGTACAGATTAGGTGAATCTCTTAGCGTGTTGTTCTGTTTAACTAAAGATTATCCTTCTCTTGCAAATTTGACTTCATTAAAAAAATAATTTAATCTAAAGGATATGTACGTTCTTATTCTTTTATTGAAAAGAAATGTATTCATTGAATATGTCATTATGTTGACTTCAACGCAGTTGGCAAGTTTAATTTAATTCCTTTGTCTCCTGAGATCTGAAAAGAGTTAAAAATAAATTAAAAAATAGTTTTAGAAAAATTCAAATTTAGGCACATTTAAAAATATTATTTAGTTAAAATTTTAAATGTATTTCTAATCATTTATATAGGTATTAAATTTGAGTCGATTAGAATTTGATTGGTCATTAATCGTCAAGACATTCAGACTTAGGAATTTTAAATTGCATGATGAACGATTAAATATTTTTAGAATTAACTCAAATTTGAGACATACCATAATCTAAAATTAGAAACACAACTACAATTTAAATAATATGTTTAAAAAATAAATACATTAAGAATAAGATGCGCCATTATAGTTGGATGCGCACTAAAAATACACTAATTTAATAGTCTAAATATTACATTGGTATTTGGTAATGCCTCGAGACTCTCAAATTTCCGGTGTTTCACAAGTTGCCTTCTAATTATGGGAACCGGATCTACTGCTCGTAAATTCTTGCTTGCTTTCCTGCTTATTTCGATTTGGACCGTTCAAAACTCATCTAACAGTCAAAGCATCTGTCTCCTGAATCAAATCACAGCCGTCCGTGACGATCGAGCGGTCGGATCGAAGATAAACAGAGAAGCAAGCAGAGATTTACGAGCAGCAGATTCGAACCCCTAATTATGCAACTATGACAAATAATAACTCCCATGTATATATGCTGTAAGCCTGTAACAATACATATTTCAAAGTGCGAAATGACAACATATTATTGTTTGTGTTGAATCTTAGAGAGGAATGAATATGGTTTATTTAGAATTTTAGGGTTTTGCAAATTATGCACAATTAAATTTCTAATGACACTTTACACAAGTCACAATAATTATATCAATTCAAGCAATCAATCGTTTGGCTTAACTTAATTTATGCTAATTTACGGAAGCATAAATAATTAATTCAATTCAAACATCGTAAATAATACTAGAACAATTCTTCAACCAATCAATTTAAAGCAATTAAAGTAAATATAATGGTCAAGAAATTGTAAACTGAGCAAGCACATGTCATACCGAGATTTAACGGAGTTCGGTTATTGACGAGTCTATTTTTTCGACTCCCGACCCCCTTGATGCGGTAACGAGGTCAAGCCGATGCACTAAATACAAGTGTCTTGTATAAAATTTAGCATTGCCTTCTTACACACTAAGGATGAGAGACAATGCCAAATACATGATAGCACAAAGATCAAATAAAAGAAAATCGTAGAATTGATCTCTCAAAGCTATTTCTCAAAACCGAATCTATTGGAATAATCAGTTTTGAGATTTGAAGCAAAAGAATTTAGCTATTTGATTTTTTACTTTTCTATCAATGGTGGCTGCTTGAAAACTATGTGTTTGAAAGAGACAATAACTAGATATTATCATAACAAAGGAGAAGAGCAGTCTTCTTTTACAGAGAACAATATCTAATTTGTCGTAGGATAGTGTTATAATGTTATCTCTAGCGTTATAACGCCATGCCACAAAACGACAAACAAATTGAGCGTTGGAATTTCCTTTGTTTGAGTATTCTAGTGTTATAGTGTTATATAACATTATATAACACTATCTTATGTGGAAGAATTTTGGCTAAGTATTGGATTCTGTATGCTCTGTATTTTCTAGACTTAGCCAATTTTCAGCTTGTTTTTATTCAGAGATAATGTTATAACGCTATGGAGCGTTAGGTAACACTACTGATTGTTTTTGCAAAATTTTGTTTCTTTCAAATCTCAAATTTAATTATTTTAATTGTTTTAAATTTGTAAATAATAACCTAGCTAATTTATTGAGCTTCATGTAATTAACTTGTTCTCCACATCTCGTGTGCTCCTTGCATTTCATCTTTAGCTTTGCTTAAATATCCCCACAAAATGCTCAAAACACAAAACAATGTAAAATTAAAGTTTATTTTGCAAACTGAAAAATACAAAAAATTGTTCGATGCAACAGTTTATTTATACGTTGAAAGTTCACAATACATAATTCTTTTTATTATCATACTGATATAAAATATAATATTATAAATTAAATGTACTGCAGGACAATATTCATCACATTTGTAAAATTCGGATGGATATTTTGTCAAAATAAAAATTCGGAAAACAATTTGTCATAATACAAAAATTCAGGAGAGTCCCGGATATTACCACATATTCCATCCATGTTTTGTTGTACAATTTTCATTTGATTATAATCTGACATTTCTTGATTAGAATATTCAAAAAATAATAAATATCAAGACTAGAAAAAGTTATATATAAAAAATGACATTCATCATCAATTATTTATTTATATGGAGAAACTGAACTACTTTCTTTCACCATTCAAGATTATATATGATTCACATTCTTCATGGTTAATACTTAAAAAAAAAATAGTGGGAATGCTTATTGGGGAACGATATCTTCAGCACCTTTTTAGTGATGCAGAGAGCATCGCTTTTGATCTGGACCATTCGATTAAATTTCAACGGACTTGATTTTATAATACAAAATTTTCTTTACATCGTATTGTTGACTGTCAAATATTGATATTTTAATCCAACGGCCAAAATCAAAAGCATACCCTATGCACACTAAAAGAGGTGTGGAGAAATATTTTTAAGTAAATTTATGTCATATAAAAATCAGCACATTTAGAAGAAAATTCCGAAAATTCTCCCAACGATCATAACTGATTGTTATCTTTGTTGAGTTAAAAAAGCTAATAAATTTTATAAGACAGACATTTTAACTCAAAATATTCGTAAAAGTCTCCTTGTCCAGTTTCAATGAAACAAGTGTATATTACTTTATGCACTTCTTTTTTTTTCAATTTTTTAGTATAAGAAAATTGACATATCAAAATTGAGTACGGAGGTCGCTCCCGCATTAAAAAAGTCGAAATCGAAAAGAAAAAAATTACAATGAAATTTACGTAATATAGAAAGACTCGATCCTAGAGTACCGTTTCAAATTTAGGACCGAATTTTGCAAATTCGGTCCTTTCAAAAATAAATGATCGGATTTTCAAATACCACTCTCTTATATAAATTTTGCAGACTGCAACGTGATGTATAATGAAAAATTTAAGGATCGATACTTGAGCATTCGGTCCTTAACTTTTTAAGGACCAATATCCTAGAATTTGGGTCATTCTATTTTATAAAAATACACAACAAATTTTTTAATCTTTCAAATCTTTTCTATAAATAAAAATAACTGATAATAGAGTGCATCTTCAGAAATTAATAGAAAAATAAAAGAAAAAATAACTCTAGTAGGGATTTTACTAGTAACATTTTTTTGGTGCGCATTTGGAAACGTGATTGAAACTTGAAAAGTATTTTTTTTGGGTGCTCTTGTAAAGTTTCGTTTCCAGACCTAATAGTGTTTCAAAGCAACTGTTTTCTGAAAAAAAGCAACTTAACACAAACTTGTAAATTTTCTGTATTCTAGATATCAAAATTAACATATTATTTTCTTACATATTTCAGTCATTATTATATTCATTTCATTAAGAAATGTCGGCTCTTTTTCAGGCTTTTTTTATTGTAGCCTAAGTGCCTAAAAGCAATGGTGCATGACCCGCTACATGAATTGCAACACGGATAATTCGCAGAGAGATCCTATTGTTAGGTTTAGGTTTTGTTAAATAGAACCCGCCGATTAGTGTGATATCACATTAATTCATTTTTTTTTGTAAAAGAAAGGTCAACATAATGGATTAGTTGGAGTTATATTCGGTTGCCATCGATATCACATTCATCATAAATAAAATGCAAACACCTTTTATACATTTTGAAGACACCATTGCTCCAATAAACTTTATTGGGAAAGGAGGAATCTAAGATCATTTAATTAAAAGGTAAGAGGTCACCAATTTTAACTTAATTCGCAAAGATCCTTGTAACTTTAATTATTTTCAATGAATCTCTGAATATTTTGATGATTCTAATTCACTCACGTCATGCAACAATGTTATGTTAGTGTGAGAGACGTGAGTTCGAAATTCAAATTAAAACAAAGGTTTTGTGAAAAAATAAAAAAAATGATAAAAATCCTCATCACCGTGTAATAAAATGATCCGAATCTGGTGCCGCGCGGCATAGTTCCGTACGGATCGGATGTCCATAAATTAATGCGCTGTAAGCAACGAACGGTCGTGATTTGATTCAGGAGTCTGTATTTTTAAAGTTTATTTGCACGAATCTCGACACAATTGAATGATCCAGATTCTCTGCGCGGCACAATATCTGAACTCGTAAAAAAATACTCACATTGTCCCATAAAAACACTAATGAACAGTTGAGTCCTCTCAACTTTTTTTACATATATTATACCGCACTTGTACCGTATCGAATATGATATCCGCATCCGTACTCATGCAACATAGCGCGCGCGCACACACACACATATATATAATCTTACTAACGTGCTTCCATAAGCGCTTCGAATGAAACACTTACGGATCAAGTTTTAAAATCTAAGTTTAAAATTTCGATTAAAATGATCAATGTTTGTGGCGACTAAATTATTGCAAATAAAAAATCAATGTTTCCTAGAAAAATGATCTGCCGTTGATGTGAAGCTTTGAGTCTCTTCCAAAAAGAAAAGTAATATCCTCTGATGTACTAAATTGATATGAAATTTGCTCTGAATTTAAGGCTTTTGCTACCTTTTTAGTTTACAAGACCCCAAAACACATGAGACCAAACATAACAAGAGGAAATATCTATTGAAATATGAAGCCTTTCAAGTTTCAACTTCACGGCACGAATCTCTACACAATTAAACTGCAACGAACATATTTTTTATTTGCTGGCTTGCTGGAGCAATAACTCGGCAGCACACATTAATTGCATGACCGCTTTAAAATTAAAATTTATATTATTATTATTATTATTATTATTATTATCATCATCGTTATTATTATTATTATTATTATTATTACTACTTTTATTATTATTGTTAATATTGTTAGTTTTATTATTAGTATTATTAGTTTTATTATTATTTTTATTGTTATGTTCAATACAACTAAAAACTGTACAGTGATATATCTAAAGGAGCATTTTGTTTTTTGCTACTACAAAACTTCAAAATTGTCAAAATATCACTCAGAAAAAAATTGTCAAACTTTTACTACTGACCACTTTTTGTATTGAGATCAGGAGTCCAAAATTGCATTTTGACAAAAAAAATTTCCTGAATGACATTTTGACAATTTTCATGTTTTGTAGTGACATAAAACTAAAAATTCCTATCTAAAAAAAGTCCGGTAAACATGCATACAAAATTGAGGTAACTTCTTATTAGATACTTCAATCTCAACATTTTTAATACTACGTTATCAGATAACCCATCTTAAAGAAAATAAAAAAATAATAGTAATATATTGAGGCAAAAACTTAGGTAAATATAGATAGATGCTCTCTAAATAATCTACTCAATTTGTATTGTTTGATTGGAATATATTAAAAGTAAAAGTGTATCTAAATTTTTGTCATATACCGAAAGTAAAGGTGAACATTTACATGGGCGTGCTTCGCAATAAATCTACCTCACAACTTCAAATATATAATTAATTATTTTGTCAAAAAAAATTACATATAATTACCGAAAACACAATCAACTTCATAAGAACATTTCGAACTAATGTATTTCACATATATCATACAATAATTAATAGCTCGATAAAAATATGACAATAAGATCGTGCGGTTCTACTAAAAAAAATGAATTGTAGACAGAAGCTCATGCAATTTCGTCTTCAACATAGCACCGTCAAATTTAATACATTTTAAAAGATTTTGATGCAATTTATTGTGACCAGGGTCTACCTCACTAAATGAAAATTAAGAAGAAAAAAAATACGCTAATTTCCACATCTTTCGGTTAGATTTTGTCCATTAATAAATGATCAATCCAAAATTAATTTACGTAAATAATATTAAAATTTGGAAGGTGAAAATTTACGTTCACTTAATTGGATAGTGTATTTATTTTCTGTCAAGCAACTCTTTATTATTATTTTTTTTGGAATTTCTCATGCCCCTTAGCAATTTTCTTTTTCCTCTCCAAGACCAGAAGATATTTTTATTTATATATCATAACTAATAGAGAGTTACCAAATTATACAAGGTTTCTTTTGGATTTTAAAAGTGAAAGTTGACAATTTTATTTTAGCTAGTACTAATTCCAAATCAGCGTTCAAAAGCCCCCCTAATTAAAATCAAATTATAGAAATTATTCAGTGGGATTTTGAAATTTGAACTGTACAGCACAGCCCCCCTTTTTAAGAATTTTTTCTGAATATAAAAATTGACATATGCAAACACTTTTCACAATATTATTTTTTTTTCCAGTAAAAGACAAAAACACAGTTTCATTATTCTTCTCTTCTTTCGTCATTTTCCCTCTGCTCCGCATGTACGAAAAACAAGGAAATAAAATTCTTTTCAGTCCTTAATCCAGTACCTATACCTGAAAAAAGTAATACAACAGTACATCGTAAATTTACAGAGAGATAACAGTGTAAGGCTTGAGTTGAGAATTACGACTAAGAAAACAATTGGCCAGGTAATGTAAAGTGAATAAATAAGAGTGAGAATAACATTTCTTCAAAGATACAACTACTGCCACACGCCGTGTTTCTAGAGCAAATCCTGCGCAGCAGACGAGACGCGTGAAATCGCGTAAATACCTCTCACACACCAATACTGACTTTGACCAATGTAACAGCGCCACGTAATCTATTACGAGCACTAAAGCTGTTTGCTGTATGGCATGACTCGACCGGTACAATGCAAGGAAAGTATAAAATGCCAAGAAACCCCGGAAGTTTCATTTTTTCGTCAGACCTCACGGCACGCTCACTTTTTCATATCTAGCCTCCAACTTTACGGGAATTAGAGTCTTCTCCTCCTCGGCCGCATAACACATGAGAACAGAAGAAACAGTGAAACTCGTTTTCTTCAATTCTTCTTCTTCCTTTTCAAGTTTCACCTCCTTCCATTCCGAATCTCGCCACTCCGGCCGAATCCTACCAAACCATAATATAGAACCAAAAAACAAGTATTAAACCCCGATTTTGTAGGGAATTTTGTTTTTTACCCAAATTTGAAGAAAACCCCAGTCGAGGAGAGGGAGGGAGAGAGAGAGAGAGAGAGAGAGAGAAGCCACACATGGGACAGTGCCATGGGAATAACATCGCTGTCCTTGGAGATGATGAGAATCGGATGCCACCAGAACCGGCCAGTGCTCCGGTGAGCCGATATGCTACGCCACGTCACCACAAGTTGGGAACTCCAGCTACTCCCACACACCAACAATCGTCGAACGCCACGTGGGCCAGCCCGTACCCAGCCGGTGCTGTGACCGGGAGCCCGCTCCCTGCTGGCGTATCTCCATCTCCGGCGAGGTCGACGCCCCGGCGGTTCTTCAAACGACCCTTCCCTCCTCCATCTCCAGCTAAGCACATCAAGGCCTCCATTGTGAAGCGGTTCGGGCCGCAGAAGCCGAAGGAGGGACCGATACCGGAGGATGGAACTGGAGAGATCGAGAGACCTCTTGACAAGAACTTCGGGTTTGGAAAGAATTTTGGCGCCAAGTACGAATTGGGGAAGGAGGTCGGCCGGGGGCATTTTGGACATACTTGTTCGGGGACAGTGAAGAAAGGCGAATTTAAGGGGCAAACCGTGGCGGTGAAGATCATCTCTAAAGCTAAAGTGCGTTAATACAATTAAAAATTTTGATTTCTTGTGTTTTGGTTAATGATCTTTAAGTCTGATTATTTACTAGCGAATTGCATTTTTTAGTCATTATTTCGTAAATCTAAGTGCAAAGAAACAATTGCAATCAAATTTTGGTAATTAGGTTTTAGAACTGTTTGATCTGATGAAGTTTAGAATTTGACCAAGTCTTTGTTTGGTGGAATGACGTGATTTCAATTTTGACTTTTCTCCCCTTGGTATTGTGCATTTAGATGCTTCAGTTCCAAGTTAACAAAGGTACTGGATACTTGAGTTGTCTGATAATGGCAGCTTAGGTGAAATATGGAATAGAGCAGAATGCTCACCAGTAACACTGGTTTCACCTTTGGAGTGAGATTCATCATAGTTTTTATACAATTATCTCTTCTAGTTACTGACAACTGTACTTGCTTATTCTTGAAGGCTAATAATCTGTATATTCTTCCCTAATTATTATGATATTATTGGTGGTATGAACTTTTTCTAATTTTCAAGGAACAAGCTACTGAAATGTGGAAGTACTTGGTTGGTCGAAGTGTGAGGGAGCAACTAATGAGAAATACAAGTTCTTTCAGTTCAAACAGAGAAATAAAAATTTACTGTTCTTAAAACTGTTCAGTTTATGACATTATGTCTAGTGCTGAATTTTGTATGTCCTGGTTTTCTACCAAGAATATTTCTCAAAATCCTTTTTTTGAATTAGTGAGACATCTAATTCTTCCAGTCAAATTAAAGCTCTTCTGGCAGTGTCTGCTTAGTTATCATCTGGCAGTATCCATTAATAGAATAAGCCACAGCCATATGAAAATATATGAATATCACATTAAACTTGGTTGCTTTGACAGATGACCACGGCCATATCAATAGAAGACGTGAGAAGAGAGGTGAAAATGTTGAAAGCTTTGTCTGGGCATCAAAACCTTGTCAAATTCTATGATGCATGTGAGGATGGCTTAAATGTCTACATTGTTATGGAGTATGTCCTTTTTTATTTTAATTCCATTTTAACAGTACAGTTCGTTAAACTGAGATTTATGTGGTTACTTTCACCTTAGGTTATGTGAAGGTGGAGAGCTTCTGGACAGAATTTTGGCCAGGTGTTGTTTTATGATACTTTTGTTTTTATGCTTTCACTTTTTAATCACAACTTCGTTGTTCTTTAATTTTATTTCTTTATACTATTCAGAGGTGGAAGGTATCCAGAAGAAGATGCGAAATCAATTGTGGTGCAAATATTGAATGTGGTGGCATTTTGCCATCTCCAGGGTGTGGTACACCGTGATCTTAAGCCTGAGGTCTGTTCTTGCATTTTGTTATCTTTTGTGCATCAATGTTACTTATCCATCTCGTACATATCAGTATTTCTTCACGTTTTGTTGCTTAGCAAAATTTCTTTTTTTTTTTTCCTTTTTTCGTTACAGAATTTTCTGTTCACAACAAGGGATGAATCTGCTCCAATGAAATTGATTGACTTTGGCCTCTCTGATTTTATTAGACCAGGTCATTATTTCAGATTATTTATGAAACTTTATTTAAAACATAAATGTTTCTTGTACCAATTGTCTTTATAGATCCTCATGTAAACAAAAAAAAAGTGATTTTAAGGACCTACAGAGAATGAATCTATCAATCATGACCAATACAGTACATGTACTGATGATATTGCAATCAATTGCACACATATGGATTCACATAAAAAAGGGCAGCCCAGTGCACGTAGCTCCGGGGAAGGGTTGGACCACTTTGGGGTCATTGTACGCAACCTTTCCTGCATTTCCTGGTAACAAGGCGACAACTTTACCGCTGCGTCAAGGCTCCCCTTCACACATATGGATTCACATAACTAAGGAAAAAGATCTGATATTGGACACACAAGTCATGCCTTACATGATACCAATGCATATGGCCTCATCAACAACTATTTGTTTAGTTAATTAATTACCAGTCTGTATTACTCTTCAAGCTGATCTGTAAAATGGGGAACACAACCTGTACTATGAAGTTAATTGGCAACTGCTTACTGCAATCAGGATTTGTGCAACTGAGGATACTGAGCAATCAAACTAAGTAAACTGCAGAATATTTTGTAAATTAAGAAAAAATATACCTGTAAACCAAGAAAAAATGAATGTACATTCTTTTTTTACTGCTGGATTGCTCGAATATCTTGATTGAGGTTATGAGCCTCAAATTTGATCTTTTATTAAATAAACAAATGGTTTGCCAATGAATTTATTTGATTAAATGTTCCAGATGAGAGGCTGAATGACATAGTGGGAAGTGCATACTATGTGGCACCTGAGGTGTTACACAGATCATACAACACAGAGGCTGACATATGGAGCATTGGTGTGATAACATACATCCTATTGTGTGGTTCCCGTCCTTTCTGGGCCCGTACTGAATCTGGAATTTTCCGTTCTGTCCTGCGGGCTGACCCTAACTTTGAAGACTCCCCATGGCCTACTGTCTCTTCTGAGGCCAAAGATTTTGTAAAGCGGTTTTTGAATAAGGATTATCGAAAAAGGATGAGTGCTGTTCAGGCTCTCAGTAAGCTTTTAGACCGAGCTACATGTTTGTCTTAATTAATGTTTATATTTGTCAAGTAATAAGATTGGATGTTAACGATTTTATTCTTCCTCTAATATTGCTTGGGGGCTTTTGCTTGACCTAACATTGGTTGTAGGCTTGTAGCCACCTATGCTGACTTTAATTGAGGACCACAAATGAAAAATCCTGAGACTCGCAGATTGTATCTATTGAGTGCTTTTGCAAAGCAGAAATGGAAATCAACAAAGGCTAACTGATCCCTTTTTTACATTTTTGTGTCTGTGACAACAGTGCATCCATGGTTGCGAGAAGAGAAGAGGAAAATTCCAGTGGACATACTAATATTTAGACTAGTCAAGCAATATCTCCGTGCAACCCCTTTCAAACGAGCCACATTGAAGGTAACTTCTCTCAAGTAAAAGTAAGTTTGGTTGATGCAGTATGCGTGGTGGTTTGAGTATTTTTTAAACATAACAATCATTACTACTTCGTTCTTTGTACTCCACCAGGCATTGTCGAAAGCTCTCACAGAGGAAGAGTTGATTTATCTACGGTCGCAATTTAATCTTCTTCAACCAAGCAAGGATGGTCGGATAACCTATGATAACTTTAAGCAGGTTAGCTTCTCAAAACAATTTAACATTACTCTTTTTGACAAGCAGTGTCCTTTTCTTTGCCTACTCAGCAGATTCGTCTGTTTTGTGGGCTTAAATATGACATATGAATGTATGCATTTTGATCTCGTGCATTACATAACTTGAACATTTGGCAGGCTCTACTTCAAAACTCAACTGAAGCGATGAAAGAGTCCAGAGTTCTTGAATATTTGCATGCAGTATGTTTTGTCTTTTATATTTATCCTCTCTTTCTTCTTCTAAAGAATAGTTGCCGTTCTGAGATTTTATCCATCATTGTTTAGATTTTCTTTTACTTTTTTCTTGAAAAGGCAAGTTTACATTTTCCAGTAGTTGGAATGGACCACTCTGTAGAAAGAAATGTCTGTTCGCTTAATACATACTGCAGTATGATTCTCTAGGCAATTATAGTGGATGGAAAAGATGTATTATAACACCATTTTGTTTATCTGGGTTTGTTTGTTTTCTCCACCAAACAACCCCAAACTGCATTACAACTGAGCTGAATCTTGAGTAAGCAAGATGACAAATGAAATTTCTTCAGTTTTTGTTGGTTCACTGCAAGTTGTCATAGTGCATGCACATTCTTCATGTGTTTTGGTAGCACATGTGAGATCATTAACAGACTTGTGCATGCCCTGTATGGTGGTACGTTTTTTTGCTAATGAAACATAAGACAGCAGCATCACATTTTTTATTTTTTCTTGCAGCTGGAGCAGCTACATTATAGAAGGATGGACTTTGATGAATTCTGTGCAGCTGCAATTAGCCCATACCAGCTTGAAGCCTTGGAAAACTGGGAACATATTGCCAGTACTGCTTTTGAGCACTTTGAGCAGGAGGGCAATCGTCCAATTTCTATCGAAGAACTAGCTCTGGTACCAATACTACTAATTGTTTCTTTAACTTATATTTGATTAGTAAGAGGCTTTTCCGAGTTTGGTTTTGCTTAGCTTGGTATGGTTCTGGCCTTCTGGGCGGCTTCAGTGTGCTTGGGTGAAAGGCTTTCAGGAATGTAAAACCCAAACCCAGGGTGTGCTCCCGAGTTGAGAAGGAAAAGGGGGAAGGGGAAGGTAAGGGAGAATGGGGAAGAGAGTTTGGATGGAAAGGAACAGAATGAAATGGAAATGGGTGGAAGTGAGATTTGTTTCACCCCAAATTGAGAAGGAACAAATTTCCAAAAGAAAAATGAATAAAAGAGTTCTTTTCCATTTCCATCCACTAACCTTCATTCACCTAATAAAATTTGACTCGGGAGCAAGTGGAATGAGTCCCCTTCCCCCCTCTCCCCTCCCCTCCCCTCCCCTCCTCCCTCCCATTCCCATCCTCTGGAGAGCACAGCGTGAGAGGAGCAGACATTCTCAACACCACAAATTGGAGGGGACATTTGAGTAAAATGAATAGAAGTTTCACCTCTCACTTTGTCATTTTATAACTCGGGAGCAAGGTGACTCTTCCCTCTCTCTTCCCCTCACATCCTCTACCCATCTTGGGAGCACACCCTTAGCTGAATTACCAAGCCTAATCCTGATAGTTATTAATATCAGTTGTATGCATGCTTTAACTAACATCATATTGGTAATTTATATGTGGGTTATGCACTAAAGGTGACGGATTCATTTCCCATGTTTCTGGAACACAAACATAACCGAACCTCATTTTTTCCACTGATAATCAACTTTAATTTTATATATTTGAACCGTTGGTCTTGTTTTATTTCTAAACAAATGTATTAATCTCAAAGGTAAGAGTAAAACTGAGGCGCTCCTAGGAGCATCAAGGCCTCTGTGCTTTTAACTAAAAACCATAATCATTTTCAAATATCCATTTATCATGCTAAACTTCTATATCAAAATCTCGTGGGGTACAAAAAATTTCTATTTTTAGAGCTTTTCAAGTATGTGTATCGGAATTTTTAAATGTCTCCAAAATAATATTCAAATAATCAATGTTACGCATACAAATAGGTCACTTAAAAAACTCTAAAAATGAGAATTTTTTGTATTCCACTAGATTTTGATAAAGAAATTATTAAGCATGATAAATCAAAATTTGAAGATGATTAAGCATGTTTTTGAGTTAAAAGAGCAGGAGAGGCCTTGTTGTTCCTAGGAGCACCATGGTCTCCAAAGGTAATAAAGATATTGAAGTTCATTTTGTACAAGATCAAAGGGTAGAACAAAATTAATGCTGCAAATTAATCACAATAAACCATTGATTTTGCAGCTTCTGGATAATACAAAGTAAACTCATATATTTTGTGATTTTTAGCATGAATTCTTTGCTTTAGAAATAAGACAAGATCAGTGGTTCACACTTTTTTGGAATTTGAGGTTTGCATATTACAAAGTTAATGGTAGGGTGCGAAAAATATGGTCATTGGAGCCCTCCAGATGTAAAAAAACAGTCTTTTTTGTATAATTAATCTTCCTGTTTCATAATGCCGGATTGGCTGAAGGGGAAGGGATTTTCATTGATGGGATTCTTTTTTATCTGATCTCTTGCTTGTTTCTGATCTGATTCTCTTTTTAGCCTTTATATCCCTAATATCTTACTGAGTTGTCTGGCTTTATCTGTTGTGTTTAGGTTGGGTTGGGTTGGGTTGTCCTGGTGTTTTGTACAACTGTTTTCAAAGCTCATTTTAAACTGGATTGTGGTTGGGTTAGGCTATTGAAGGTTCGACATTACCTTTGTTCCTCTTACAGGAGTTGAACCTGGGACCCACAGCATATTCAATAATACAAGATTGGATAAGAAAATCAGATGGAAAGCTCAACTTTCTTGGGTACACCAAATTCTTACACGGGGTGACGATACGCTCGAATACGAGACGGCATTAACACCAATAATAAGTTAGCATGGTTGCAATATAAAAAGTGTAATTGATTCTGATTTTTATGCAGTTCGTTGCATGTAGGGGGCTTTTGATTATTGCCTTTTTTCTTTTCTTTTCTCCTTTTGTTGTTAGTTTGTTTTTCTTTTTCTTTTTGGGTGGGTGGGTTCTTGACTTCTTTCTAACTTCAGTCTGCGGTGATACCCTTTTGTAGAGAATATGTAATGTGTAAAGATATTATGTAAACCCTAGCAAATATTGTCTGGGATTATAGTGTTCTTTGACGGCATGACAAGTTGCCTGTCTTGTATTATGTGTCTGTGTTTGGGCTTGTGCAGAAATCAGGACTTATTTATTGGGGCCATTTAACAAAAAAGTAGATAGTGTTAGAAAATGTGCTATTTGAATAACATATATGGTACAAGAATGCTAACTTTTTTTTTTTTTGAGATAAACAAGAATGCTAAGTAGAAGACTAATTATAAAAGCACTATTTTAGAAGTGGTTTAATAGTCTAGTGATAGCTAATTAAGACAACTTTCAAGAGGTTATGGGTTCATGATTTCGTTGAGTGCAAATATAGAAATTTTGTTAAGAGGTATTTAGTAATGAATGTCGGAGTTTCGAAAACTTTTTATATAAAAGAATAATAAATAAATAAAAGCACTATTCTCAACTGTCAATCTGCAGTTGCATGATGTCCACTTTAAATTTTGTTAAGAGGTATTTAGTAATGAATGTCGGAGTTTCGAAAACTTTTTATATAAAAGAATAATAAATAAATAAAAGCACTATTCTCAACTGTCAATCTGCAGTTGCATGATGTCCACTTTTCTCTTCAACTTATCTTTTATAAGAGCGCATAGGTGCTTTTTTTTAGCATCCTTCAGAATCGAAAATTAATAGTGATAACTAACTTGACAAATGTAACATGCTAGACGCTTATGAAAATAAACAATTCAAATTATAAATGTATATTCATTTTATAGTTAGTGGTATAATAAATTTGGCACTGAGTTGAAAACTAATTGATAATATATGTTTTTTCTCTCCATGACTATGATTGCATTGATTTGGCTGAAGGTTGTTATTGGTTTAAAAAAAAAATGTTGTACTCCAGTCGTGTACTTTAACTGATTGCTGATAATTTGTCTCTTTGTACAACGTTACTTACAAGACAAAAAGGAACAACGTGGATAGAAGGACACTACGGATTGTCGAAACTTTGATTATAATTTATGAATTTGTATAATGGATTACGGTGTGCTCTGTTTGTTTGTGTTCAGTTTCAACAAAACCTTTGATTATGATTTGAAACTTGGGATATGCTTGATACCAAAAAATGTCATCATCGAATTAACGTGACAAGATTCAGAAAGGGATTGGCCAGTGCACGTCTAATTTATTTGAACCCTTATTTGGACTTGCATGAGATATATTAGTTCATCAACTATATATTATTTTAATTATTTTGGATTGAACTGGCGTGCTGAAGCTTGATAACAATCTACTTCTATAGTTTACTTCTGAGATGTTGGTTGCATTTGTTTTTTTTTCTCGTATTGCACAGTTCTGGTGTGCAACCATCACTTGTGTTGCAGTTCTTTGTAAATGCTAATGATTCGGTGCTATTTTTGGTAAAGAAATATGAGGTGTATCAGGTTAGACTTGTTCGATTACGCGGCTCTTATAAGAACAGAAAAATAATTCATTCTTATATATATATATATATAATATATGTAGTTATGTACTGAAATAGTTGTGCTCGTTATATCCCTATAAATAACAAGCATGTACCATTTGTTGTGCAAAGCACAGTATCATTTTGGCTTTATGATATCCTGTCAGTTCAACTATAGGTCTTATGTCAAATGTTCCATTGACGTCACAGAAGATTTAGAAGAAGAAAACAATACCAGAAATGTCATATTCTGGTCCTGTCTGCTACTTTTGGAGTATCAGGAGAGGTCATTCCAATGCAAGGGAACGTACTGTTTCCTGCAACTAGATTTGCATGCATGTAGATTTCCATCACAATGTATATCACTCATATAAGTCTATTATCTATAATCAAAATTGACAAAAAGTGACGCTACAGAACACACCTTTGAAAGCTTAATTGTCAATGAAATACATCATAATTTGCTACCATGTGGACATTGCAGCAGTCAATGAACACATACATACATTTATTTATTTTTATTTCTCCCGAATATTAGTCATTGGCTGAGAATAAAAATCCCACGGTGAGAAGAATATTGAACATAACTCAGTTATTCAGTCATATCCGCATCACATATATCTTCAAAGATACTGGTAAAGCGATACGAACAGATCTGATAATTTCCATCCGTATTCATCGAATTTAAATTCAAATTTTGTGAATACGAATAGTTCGCGGATCTGGATGTAAATATAATTATAACATACGAATGAGGTTTTAGGTTTGAAATTAAATACGAATTCAGATAACTATTTTAATTATTCTTTTTACTGGAACCTAGAAACTTCTGGTAGATGTGAATAAGACAAATGGCTAAATCATACTTACATTTCATTTAAGTTCTAATATTATATGTACATTTATTTTTTTAAACACACAAATTAAAATTGAACTATGTATCATATTGATTAATTTTTTTGAACTATAACTCCACCTATATAGTTTCTTGTACATAGCCCGTTCCAACTTTCTAAGTCATAAAAAAATTGTGATGAGTTTAACGAGTCAACGTAAAAATTTAGTTATTTTCGGTGTACTCCAACTAATTTAAGCTTTGTATTTTACTACATTATTGAATTTATGTATTATATGAATTAGTCTTAGTTTTATTAATATGTCCGACTTATATTCGTATTTGTATTTATATTCGTTTATTATTTAATTCGTATACACATCCGTCCAATATCTCATCCATATTCATATAAGAAAACTAAAATTAAGCTGATACAAAATATGCTGGTCCCATTCAAATATCAATTTTCTCTGAACAATCAGTACTGAAACTATCCCCTAGCTCTTTCACACATATCCTTTCTTTTCCTTCTATTTCTTGCATCAAATTACACGCTTTTCATTTGTTTTGGTTTCAATTTTACATTGATATATATGATAATATCCAAAGGACCTACATATGCTTTGCTACAGAGCAACAACAATTAATGAACCATGAACCATATATATATAGTTGGAAAACTAGAAAATGTGCTTTGCCTCATGACAGCAACTATAAACCAACTATCACTTGAAATCTAGAAAAGAGCACAATTTCTAGAGGAATAAAGCCCACAAATATATAATATATTCGTTGGATGTATCATGCAGACATGCACCCATGTGATCATATCCCTAAATGATGCAATGCAAACCAATGAAATGATTCAAATGCATGCCTTTATGGTTTATTCTTCATGTGCATTCAATTCTCAATAACTAACAAGAATCTAACTTAGATGACAAAAAAAAAAAAATCACACGAAATCTCATTTTTATTCATTGTCAGTAAACTTATAACATACACAATCACAAATTAAGAAATCAGAAAATAAATTTGAAAACCTCCTTAAAGTAGCTCCTACTGGAGCTTGAACACCAGACCTCCTTGTGTCTTACCACTACACTAGATAGGGCTTGACCACTCGAAATCTCGTTACTGTACAATACCACTTATACTGTTATACATTATGGGTCCATTTGGCAAAACAAAAAATAGTGTGATTTTGTGATAGAAGAGTGATATTCTTAACTATTTGGAATAGAAAAAAACGTCGTTTGGCAATTATTGGTAATTAAAATAATAAAAATTATGATAATATAACAATCATAATTATAAACTAAATAATATAATAAAACAAAAAATATTATATAAAAAAGATAATGATGATCGATGATGATGATGATAATAATAATAATAATAATAATAATAATAATAGTAATAATAATAAAATATTATTATTATAAATAATAATGATGACAATATAATAATAATAAGTAAAGTAAATAATATAATAAAATCAAAATAATAGTAGCAATGGTATAATATAATGTTGATAATTGTGAAAATAGCAATGATGATAATAAAGTAATAATATAATAATGAGAATAATTATTACTATATATTATTATAATATCATAACAAATTTAAAATAAATAATATAATAATAATAATAACAACAACAATAATAATAATATGCACCATTTTTAAAATATTAAAATAAAAATAATAGTAATGACAGTATAATATAAAGTTCAAAGTTATAGTAATTATAATAATTATAATATAATGTTGATAATTATGAAAATAGCAATGGTGATAATGAAATAATAATAATAGTAATATAATATTGAGATAATAACTATTACTATTATTATAATATTATAACAATTTTAGAGTAAATATAATTATAATAATAATTAATAGTAATATAATAATATAATATAATATAATAATAATATGATTTATTTTCTAAATAAAAAATAAAAATAATAGTACTGATTATTTAATGTAATAAAATATTATTAATTTATAATATAATACAACATAATCAAATAATAATCGTTATTTCACAATTGGAATAACCAATATTCCACTTATAGCTTGGAATACCGAAATAGCTCTTCCAAACGCTATTTCAAACACATAAAAATTCGTTTGGCAAAAAAAATAGTGCTTTATTCTTATTCTAAAAAGTGCCTAATGAACCCATATTTGAAATGTATTTTTAATTTCCATTTAAAAATTAACTCGCATGCATTGGCGCTATATTATTTGTTCATGTTAATTTGTCCACAAATTATTTCATCATGTAAATGCTGAAATGCCGCTTTCATTGAAAGGGATGTAAAGGAAATGATACTAATCATGCGTCAGCACGTTTATAATTTAAAAAGTGAGCCTATGGTGCTTAATTAGGCATCGAATTTTTATTTCTATCTGTATATATTTTGAAATTCAAAATGCAAACACACGATTCGAATATTTGAAAATATTGTTCGCAAAAAAATTGAAATAATATAATTCAAGTACTAATTTGGAGAGGTCTGTAATCGTTAGATCATGCATTTCCATATATCCGATAAAATAGTAAAAAATATTTTCGAAATAGGTTTTAGTATGAAAAATATTTTCAACAGTTTGAATCCGCCGTTTGTATTTTGATATTCAAGATATATGCTCGCAAGCACCGAAATTTGTGCTTGCGCAAATACCATAATTTACTCTAATTTAATCAGTATAGTTATTATGTTTTTTCCCTACATAGTGTGCACAGTGGCGGAGCCACCTTTACCAAGGGATCATTTGAATCCCCTGTAATTTTTTTTTCAAAACTTATCATACAATAATTTTTTTTCTGAAATATGCTTATAATTTAAAAAATTAAAATATGCATCAATTTGAACTCCTTAAGAAAAAAATTCTAAATCTTGAACATCTCTAACGAAAATTCTGAATCTGTCTCTGAGTGTGCACACACTCTTCTCAAGATAAGTTGGCTTCTTGACTGCAGACACTTGTGTTTATTTTTTCAATTCATTTTTTTCTTAAATAAAACAATTTTAGATATTTAAAGAAAGCACAAAGGAATTTGACTTAGCCAATATATCAAGGATATGGTTGTTGATGAAATGTAAATAACTATCTGTAGGACCCCTAAAAGCTTGGACTTACTGCATGCATGTATAACATATCATGTATCAGAAACACAACAATTTGGCATTGGTATCGGCGTGTCGAGCATGCAAGACACGCGAACATGACAATCTGAAGCGTTCATTATTTTTATCGCTCTGATCTGAGTTGTTTATTCTTTGATTTGATAATAAGTGGCAAATTTTCTTGCGGTTCCGTAGAAGTTTATTTTTGCAAAATTACTTTGTGTCGCTCTTGTAAGAATTGGGGTTGTAATTTCACTAAAGAAGGCGCAATTCAAAGGTCAAGTATTAGTGCAGAAGCGTTTACAATTCAATTCAGATTTTTAAGACCTTAATCACCTAGCCAATTCAATTTAGCAAGCAAGTCTAAGAACAAATCACAAAATAGAGATAAAAAAACTTAGAGAGAGAGAGAGAGAGAGAGAGTGAAGAGAGAGCAATCAAGCACAAGTGGCACGGTATGTAACGTGGTTCGGCCTATCAAAAGAAACTTAGAACTACGTCCACGGGTCTCTCGAAATAAAGTATCTTTCGGGCCGTTACACTATAACCAAATATTTTTACAAAGGGGCGGAGACGATCTTTCGGGCGGAGACGATCTTTAGCTTCTTCCAATACAAAATAGCTAATCTTCTTCTCTTAACTCAATGCAAAGGACAACACCACTCTACACCATAATAAAAGGCCCAATTGACTAAACAATTAAGAACATGGATGCACTACTTAACAACACAAAGATGATGCACCAAAAGGCTAAACAATAACAAAGTTTGATCTAGGATAGACAATTAGACAATATGTAGCTAGCCTAAGTGCTCTCAGGTTTAGGGAGCTTGAGGAGATTTGAAAGAGGCTCTCTATTGTGCTCAATTAAAGATGGAAAGCTTTTCTGAATGTTTGGATGACCTTCTGGGTCGAATCTGACATCTTTATGTAGGCTGAGCACTTCTTGGAGTCTTGATCTGTGAAGAATAGCCTCTGGCGTTACAGCAGGGTCCATAACGCATGGAGAAGGCATTATAACACCTTGGACCTTTTCACTTATTGCCTTTTTACAGCTGACAACTGGGCCACAGAACTGCTAACTCGTTACAACACATGGGGAAGGCGTTATAACGGATGGTCAGGCATTGTGACGCCTTACTGGAGCGTTACAATAACGCTTGCCTCAAACTTTTCCAACAGTTTGGCCTTCTCTCTCCTCCTGAGGCATTGTGACTCCATGATGACCCATTATAACGAGTTGTAGACTCGTTATAATGCCTAAGCAAGCAGTATGGTAACGTACGACCATGTCTTGTGCCTTGAAGCCTTTCCTTAATTCTTAGACTATGTCTTGACTTGTCCAGGATATGTATGAGCATGTTTGACATTGGGTTGTACCTGTTTTAACCTGCATCTCACCAAAACACAATTTTGCAAGGTTAGTATTTTATGTGTTTTGCAAATTGTCAAACAAGAGATGAGTTGATGAATTAATTCCAAATTAATTCTAACAACTCTGGCCACACAGGTTGTCCCTCTTGCATCCCTATCGTTGCTCTATGTTATTAATTGCTTTCACTAATTTATTATTTTCTCTAATGTGAAACTTTAGTTGTTCTCTCTGAATGATTGATACGCCTTATCACTTTTGTTATACCAAGCAATGTCTCAGATTTGTCGATTTGCAAAACCAATCTTTGAATTTAACGCCTTTCTTGTGAGACTTTGTTTAGGTTTTAATTCAAGCAAAAAGAAAGAAAGAAGAAACAAGAAAGGAGCTCAAAACAATCAAGCATGAAGATCTCACGATATTTAGATGCTAGGTAATTTTATTTGAGCTTAAAATAATTTTAAATCAAAGAGATTGAATCAAACAAGCCAAAAATACACAAATGAGACAAAAAGTTATATAACGTTTCAGAAAGTTATATAACGTTTTGTAATATCTATAATTTAAAACTGAAAACTGAGTTACACAACAGAATGAATTTGCAGAGCAATATGCAAAACTTGAGCCAAAACGATGTATAACGTTCTGCAATGTTATATAACGTTTTTCATTTGTATACAATTTAAATTAAAAAAATTCAGTTGTGTAACATTTGAAATGGGAAGAACAAGTGTCTTGAATATTGATAAAAAAGTTATATAATATTTTAGAGAGTTATATAACGTTTTGAAAGACTGATTTCAAAATAGCGATCATATTTCTGCCTGTTCCAACGGTCAAAGTTTCAGACATTTTGAAGAAATGTCATGTAACATTTTGAAGAAACGCCGTGTAACATTTTGAATGGTTATATAACATTTTAAGTCAAAATGTGAATGTAACGGTCGAATTTCTGAAACTCCAAAGGTTAAAATTTTATATATAATGTTTCAGAGAGTTATATAATATTTTAATTAAAACTACAATACAGCAAAGGGTTTCAAGCTCTTTATAAAAGGGGATCCCTTCACCCTTTCTTCTTCAACACTCCTACATTGCAAAATATATTGTTCCACCATTGTTGAGCTTAAAACATATAGCCAAATCTTAGCTCAAAGACTCAATCTCATTGATCTTAATTATTCTAAACTTTTAGAGAGATTGTATTGAGTGTTTTGCTATCTTATCATCTATCTCGTTCAACTACTTGTTCTTTTGTTTTCGTTGGCTTGATACTCTACCGGTGTGTGTAAGTGAGACCAGGTTCGACATTGTGTGAGTAGGATTGGCACTCCATCGGTGTGTGTAAGCGATGCCGATTTCGAACTTGTAATTCACTTGCATGTGTTGTTTAGTGAACCGGCTCGACCTTGTTATCGTGTCAGAGGGTCGGGAGTTTCGGAGAGTTGGATCGTCAATATCTGCTCCGTTAAAATCCTTGTGTTTCTTGGATTGATTTGTTTGCACTTTATAAACTCTTCTATTTATTTTCATTATTATTTTTGTTTAGAAATTGTTTGTGCCTTAAAATTGCTTGAATTGTTCAAATTGATTGCAATTGCAAATTAAACATCGGTATTTCTAGAATTGCTTAAAATTAAGCCCCCCGGTTCCAACAACTTCTTCATGTCTCATTCTGTTCATCTTCCTATTTAATTCTGTGGTAATGCTCCATGATTATTTTGTGTAAATTGTTATTTCTTGTCGTTCATTCCAGCCTCATCATATTCCTCTTCCTCTTTATTGCTTTTAATCATTCAATGTTGTTGCTTCAAATTCTTATATATGGCTCTCATTTTCGTATTATTATTTTTTTGTTTTCATGTTCTCACAAAAATCGCCTCTGTTTAAGAAAGAAAAAAATCTTCAAGGATTGCAAATCACTGAGTCAAGGTTGAAAGTCATCCAAATCTAATTTTCATATATTGTTTATTATTTATCTACTAAGAATAATAGTTATTTTTTCTTATTTAATTGCTTTATGAATCATAATTTCTTTTTTTATTTAATTATTAAATTTACAATTATAAATTAATGACTGTTATGTTAATCAGATGATATGTAATATTTATGTAGTAATTGTTTTTTATTTGCAATATGATTGTTATTATTTAATACAACATTAATGACATTTTCTGTTGTTTCTTTTTATCATTTTCACATAAGTACTATCTGCTTTTTCGACTAGGGTCGCGGTAAGATATAAATTTATTTTTGCATATTTCAAATAATAAAAATATAATATAACAATTGATTTATTATAAAAAGGTAGAAAGATGCAAGAAAAAGCAATAAACTCTTGATTTTGTGTTTTGCTCATGGAATGTTAATTTTAAGGTCAATTCAAATTATATGATACATGCGTATTTTCCATGCGAGATTATGCATCATTTACAAGCTTTTAAGAAATGAATTTAACAGTAAAACTGCGAGGTGGTCGCTTAACGGTTTAACGTTAAAACATGTTTATACGAAAGTTAAATTAAAAAATGGTCAACCATTTTTTATGTATTATTTATTTATTTTAGATCAAATTATGGTACAAACATGCATACTTTTTGTCATATGTATGACTGCATCTAACTATGTACTATAATGTATTTAAAAGTATTATTAACATTATTATTTTTCTTTTAATCATTTAAAAATATGCATGATGTGATCTTATATGTTTAATAATTAGAATTTAGGATGTATTTTATTTTGAGAATGTGCTTCAATGTTTGTTTTTATAAGCTCCTCTATCTAATTGCAGAAGTTGCACTAGCATAACAATATCTTCTGTCACCATCAATATAATACACAAAGACCAGTAAACTCAAGCAACCAACACCCCATCATAAAACTAGTAAATACCCGACTAAGTTAAATACGTTGATTTAAAAGTATATGAATTTGTTGTGAGGAACGTGATAGAATTCGTCGGTTGATTGTTTATGTATAATTAATTAGTTTAGAGAAAAATATAACTATTTTGGAGGTCATATGACTGAACATGTGAATTTTTGCTCTTGTAAATTGTAAGGAAAAGACTATTTTAACGGTTATCAAATAAAATAGATTTTAACAGTATAATTCAAGTTAAAACGGATAAAATATAGAAAATAAAATAAAATAGTTTTGTTTTCTCAAAAACATAACGTTTAAGATTTTTTTCAAGTTAAAACAGGTAAAACGAAAAATTTTAAAAGCCTGATTATTTAACACAAAAATATATATTTAAAGAGGCGTCGTAGCCGCTGTGAGTTCTAGTTAATTATAGTAGAGCTCTAGCTAGTAAACAAAACTTTTCATTCTTTCTTAATTTCTTATAGTACGTACACTACCTCTTGTTTGATTTCGGATGTTACAAATTATTGATTAATTTCACTTCATGCAGACAAATTGCAAAAATATAACATTAATTGCACTGTTTGGAATTTAGGTTTCTCGATCGATCTCCTTTTACTCCAAAATATTAAATAACATAAAACAAAAAAGCAAAATATAGTACTCTCTTTCAGTCTCTCTTCACTTTCTCGTGAACAAGCGAGAATTAATGTTCATGTTATATAATAGATTGATTACCAAACTATTAAATTAACTAGGCGGTAGCTAGGTCATAGAAGTGTAGATTATTTTTTTTTAATGAAAAAGTGTAGAATTATTGTTAACGGATTAGTTGGTAATATGTCAAAATAATTGTTGGTAATTAGTGAATTTGGTATATATTCAACACGGATATTCAGTGACATCGCCACTAGTGGCAACTTTAGATTATTTTTTAGCATAGGTACAAAATAATTAAAATAATAAAATATTATTTTTAATATAATATTAAATATACATTAATTCTAAAATAATTTGTAATAAATAAATAATATATCTTTAAGAGGACATAACTTAATTATGCACAAATGTCAAATGAATTTGTGTTGTAGTGGTTTGATGTATGTTGACCTTACAAAATGTTTGGGGTTCTAATATTGTTGCTGGAATTTTATTTCATTGATTTTTCACTTTTAAGAATTGCTTGTGGATTGGGTATATATGAATAAGAGAAAATTTGATATATACATCAGGAAACTTGATTTTTGTAATGAAATGTTGAATCTATCTTTTTTTTAAAATGTTGCTTACTAGAAAATTCGTAATAGTGTATATTTAAAATAAGTCATATATCTATAAAATTTTATGATTTTAAAATTTTGTTGACTACGTGAACTACCATCATTGAACTATATATCTAACTCTCTTTAGATAAATAAATCAAGTTGAATATATTCACCATTAAAAATGTATGTTTCACTCCAATTAAAAACTTGCAACATGCATTATTTTAGGTGCTGAACCAAGACTAATTAGCCATAATTATCAGTACTTTAATTAGTCTTCCATTTGTTTTGTCAAAATGCATCCGAAGAAACCTGGAAGAACAAAACAGCTAAATAAAAAGAACATGTAAAAAAAAAACTGCCTTAATAAATAATAATATTGAAGGAAGTACTTGATTAAAAACAGTACAACATGGAACAGGAAATGAACTTCTCTCTCAATTCCATTCCATTCCATTTCCTATTTACACCTCAGATTTTAACAACAGAGGCAACATAGCAACAACAAAAGAAAAGCTACTATATATATATCTGTAGTTAATACTTGATTAATCCCTGAAGCAACCAACTATCGGAAAGTGATGATTATGATGATGGTTTCCTCCATGCACTTCATGGCCATGGCCATGACCATGACCATGCAAACCATGAGTGCCAGTGTCTCTGTCTATGATTCCCTGTACCTGTCGAAAGTGCTCGACATGGCATGGTATCGTAATCGCTCCTTTCTGTTCAAACCCGTACTCCTCTTCGGCCTTCTTCAAGAGGGAGAGAAAAAGCGGGTGACTGAGGTACACCACCGGCACAACGAACCGTTTCGGTTGCTCTCCTCCGGTACCGACCAGTATCCCCATGCACCCCTTCGGTGGTACGGTGCCGTGTTCTTCTTTGCGGGTTTGCTTCAAGTAGTGCAAGTGTACACCCATGGTAGTACTTCTCTCTCAAACAAAAGGTGAATCTAAGTTAAAAAAAAAAATTTGGTTGTAGGATTTCTGTTTTGTTCTTAAAACTTAAAAAAACTATTAAAGAGAGAAAGGCCAGGTTTTGTTGCTTGAAATGGAGAGGTGGTAGAATTTGGATTGAGAGGTACCGAGTTTAGACATGGCGACTAGTTAGGGTTTTGTGAGGAAAACGAAGCATGTGGTTATGACTTATGTGAGAGGTTTGTTTGGATTGAGTTGGAAAAGGAGGAGAGATGGTTTGGAGAGGTGTGTATTTATTGATGTTTTTGGGTAATTGATGAGGTCGTTGCCTCGTTGGATTGGAATTTGGCAAAGGTCAATAATTTATTAATTTATGCTAGTAAAAGAGAGAGAGATAGAGACTTGAGAGAAAAAAATAATATAAGTGGAGAAATGGTTGGCGTCACCATGAGGTCACTTATAGGATAGGAAAACGATTTTTTTTTTTGGGACATTTTTGACTGGAATTTGAATGGAACTATGAAAGTAATAATATTGCAAATAGAATGGTTTGGAAAAATTATTCCAAAACTAATGTCAAATTTGTCTCTCAAAAACAAAAAAAAGGTGGGCTAATTAAGGGGTTTTCAAAAGTAAAAAGGAGTCGGTAGTTCAAGTTGAAATCTAAATTTTCAAAATTTGAATTACCGAGTATGCTGTTTAATTTATTTACATATTAAAATTTTATTTCAGATCAAATTTTATATTATATAGAATTTCAAAAATTTTACACTATAATTAATAAACGGAAGCTTTGTTGGATGGTCGGTCCCAATTAAATTTGAACGGATATAAATGCTATGTTATTGAGATTTTCTAAAATTAAATGCCATGGACAGAGAATAATCTATTTTTTTTAGTAAATCTTTTCTTACTAAAAACAAAATACTAGTCTTAAAGCAAGGCAAACCTTCAACAGTAATTGTGTTTAGTAGAATACAAAATTAAATTAATTATTATCTTGCATTAAGTGCAGCGTATTTGAGCAATATTTCTCTATTTCTACTAGTGTTTTAGATATAAGATGCAAATTTTGGTTTACAATAAATTTTTCGATATATAGATTATTGAGCAGTTTGGATCAATCATTTTCGAGTCGTGATTTTGTGTGTGTTTTTGTGTGTTTTACTTATTGAAGTGATATAGCACAATCCATAATGAAACAATGGCAAACAATAATAATTTATATTTTTATCTAAAAAAGAACATATGCATGTGACCTCCTAAACTAATATTTTCATGATCTAGGTTTTTGAAATAATTAAATTTTATAGTAGCATATATACATTATGAGTAATACTTGTATTCTTAAAAAAAAAAATACAAGTCTTTATATTGCAAAATTGAGCACCTCGTTTTGGAGATTTATATCAATATTTATTGTTTAGTCTCATCTTTGATATCTAAAATATTTGATTTCCATTAATTTGCACCTTCAACTAAGATACTATATTTACATATCATAAATTTCAAATTTCATTTTATTAATTTTATATATACTGAAACAAATTGTACTTAATTTTAAGCTGAAATCATTGTACATGTATACAAGAAAAAATAAAAAAAAAACAAAATAATGTACTGCTAAAAAGCAGGCATTAGGTGGCACAGCCTTGTGACATTTAGCATGCATTCATTAAATTTTAACTAAATATCATGAGCATAGCTCTTTTCTCAACTACCAGAATTTTTTTTAATTAAATCTTATTTGCAACACAACACACACCTACCTCCTCTAACGGATCATGTTCTTCTACTGCGCAATATCGCGTCTCGATCGTCAGATGAACAATCAGAAGGTTTAGATCTGGAGCATGTATCATGAAGAAATAGAACTATCACGAAAACGTGCAGCGCGATGCCGCGCATCAGACGATCTCATTCCTCTCTAACGTGCATGCTTACAAATACATTTACTGTTCATCTATATTTAGTGGAACTATTCAATTGAATAAAAGAAACTGTTTGTTATTCAATATACGTATTTGACTAAAATTTATATTACTTTAATTTTATTAAAAAATTGCCAAAAATTTAATCCAAACAATTCGGAAATTAAAACTCAAACAAGAAAGAAAAAAAAATCTCTGGGATATGTACGTAAATTTGAGTTTTTTTTTTTAAATAAACCTTAACAAAAAGAGAGTGAAAAAGTTATTTGATTAATAATTGGAACTTACCAATTTCGCGTGAATAAAGAGAAAAAAAGGAGAGCAAAAAAATCGAAGCAGTTGCAACTGCAAGAACACTTGAATTCCATTGCACCATGACGTGTATATATATATATCCGTATCTTGCGCTAGATGGAACGAGATCTTCTGCAGCGCAGCACCGACACTGTGCGTACTGCGTAGTAAATCTCAGTCTTTTATTTGCATCGAGATTCGTACAAGCTAAACTTTATAATTTCAGACCTCCTGAATCAAATCTGAACCGTCCGTATCTTACAGCACAAAAAATCTAAACCGTCCCTCGGTGCTGCGCAGTAGAATACCTTCCTGCGCTAGATATGCCGTATACAACTTTGCTCTGCAATTTCGTAACACAGTATCCAACCATGATTGTAGTACAATTACAGAAGAAAAAAATTCCAGAGGAGAACATCGGGCATGCATGGACATGATAGGATGAGTTTTGTTACTAACATCATAATTAATTAATTATGTAATTAACACCATTTTCTTTTTCTAACATGCAACTCGATCTTTCCTATTATTTTAAAAAAATATAATATTAATAATACAAATCATGATGGCAATATCACCACCAGCGGATAGGATAGATGTGCCGCATAAAATATGAAGAGACAAGTGGTGATATAAAATATAAAATTCAAGATTTGACACGGCTCGAGTTTGTTTTTGTTTGAATCTATCACATTCTTTTTCTATTTCATGAGAAATTCTTATGCTACGTATTCTTATTTTGTCTCATATATCCTTCCCTCTCTGCATTCTTCTTTAGCACTTCCGAGAAAATCATGTTATATATTCTTTCTTGTTATGGATTCTTTTGCTGTTTTGCACTGTTTCTTTCAAAAATATTTAAAATGATAGTTATAGTAATGATATAAAAAACATATTAATATGCATATTATTTTAAAATAATAAAATAACAATAATGAATAGTAATATTAATATTATTTGAATAATAAAGATAATATAATAATATGATTAATAATAATGAAGTATGTAATAATATGATTAATAATAATGAAGTATGTAATAATATGATTAATAATAATGAAGTATGTATAATTACTAGAATATTGTTAATTATAAATATAATACAACATAATCCATAATTATAGTAATAATAATAACAATAATATAAAATTTATGAAAATATGCATTATTTCAAAATAATAAAATAGTGATTATAATTTAATATTAATTATTAATATTATTTTAATAATAAAGAATATATAATATACTAAAATTTTATTAATTACAAATGTAATACAACATAATAAAATTATAATTATAATTATAGTAATAAAATAATAATAATAATAATAATAATATAAAAATTATAATAGTATGTAATTATTTTAGAATAAAATAATGATATTAATTAATAGTAACGATTAATAATATTTTAATACTAAAGTTAATATAATAATAAAATATATATAATATTCTAAAATATTGTTAATTATATTGCTGTCGTTACTAATTTTGTCATACAAAACAGTATATTCCAATATTCCATCTATATATATATGGTGATATACCGAAATAGTCTCTTCTACCCACTATTTTATTCTTTCATTTCGCATTTGACAGTCCTTCCGTGTTGGAATAGAGCTCTATCTCGATTTTCGTTGATATTTTCTGAGTGCCAAACGGACTCATAGTGTTTCATAACACCAAAAATTGAATTCACATTAAAATAACAACATTAAACATGAATCTATTCAGTTTGTGCATAAAATATTAGATTATCAGACATTATATTCATTTTGTGGGTGTCAACAAATTTTACTCTATAACAACTTACAGTATAAATAACAAATGTAATGTTTATAAGAATTATTTTTTATTTAATAATTAAGAGCAACGCTCTCTGAATAAAAAGTCGCGTGTATGAAATTTAATGAAAAATCATTTTATGAACAATTTTTGTTGATATAGAGATTAAAAAAATTTGTCACTCAAATCTAATTCAAATTTAACCTGACTGTAATATTTTGCTTTCACACCATATTTCAAATTCGCGTCTATCACACGAAGAGTTGTTGTTAATTTTGAACAATTAAAATTTAAACACGAAGTTTGGAAGCGCACGAAAGCATGCGCATCGGCATTGGAACATTATTTTGACTTTGTTTTTGTTTTGATTAACAAATTAAATATTTCGTAATAAACACTTGATAAAATAAAATAAGGCCTCGTATAAATAAATTGAGTAAAAGTAAAATAAACACAATATTTCTTGTTATCTCAAATTTTCAACACGTGCGACACGTAGTCAACCTGTTCTTTCGTTCTATCGAGAAAATTTTAATTTTTTGTTCTCAGAAAAATAAAAACCAAAATAGAAACCAAGTGATTGAAATTTCAGACATCTGTTTCAGGTTTGTCCCTGTGTTTAAACTAGTGTTTTTAAAATCGGACCGGACTGAACAGTTGGATCGGAAAAAACTGGAACCGATTACTCTCCGGTCTGATTTACTTAAAAGACCGTAAATGTCATTGAACCGGAGAAAAACCGAGTTAATTGATGTTTTTTAATAAAATTCAGTGACCAGGATTAAAAAATGAATCGGTTAAATGATTTGTAATGCTGCTCTTCGAAAAAAACAGACATTTAATCTTTTTTTATTGCAAAAAGCACTCATTGAATTATAAATATTTATAATTGACCTTTAACTAAGTTTGATTTTTTTTGCACAAGAAACCTTGTACTTCTAAATATTATAAATATTATCAATTATAAATATATAAATATGATATAAAATTATAAACCACACCTATTCATATGAACATGTTTTTGTACATAATAAATGATATTTATTAGTTATTACATTTTATATTTTCTTAAACCAATTTATTTTTCATCATAAGTTACGAGTTTTTGTTATTATTATAAAGTGTTAAATATAATTATTCAAAATAAATATGATAATATTTACAAATATAACGTGTCTAATAATATTGTAACAATATGCATCATTAATATAAAAATATTTGAAAAATCAGCAATTGACTTAGTTAATCGGTAGGTTCATCGGTTATAATTTTTATTTGAATCAAACCTCTTTATTGATTTATGAATTTGCTATTTTTAGAATGTCATTTGTCATCTAAATTGAGTATAACTATATAAGTTGAGTTATTTTGACATATCAATATTTATATCTGATTAATATAAGTACTTAAAAACCAACAGTTAAATCGGTTGACCCAACGGTCAAACCAATGAACCGTTGACTCGAGATTTTACCGGGTTAATGTCCGGTCCGATTTTAAAAACATTGGTTTAAACTTTAATGTAAACCCCTATGGTGGGCCCGGTTCTCTGGATAGGTTTTAATTGTTTGATGAGACTTAAATTCTAATTCGGAGTTGACTTCTATAGTTTTATGTTATGAGTAGGACTAGAATGTGTACAATTTATCTAGTAATTTATATGTATATTTCTAATGTCAAAGTTCAAATTATTATTGATACAAATTTTTCAACTTCATCTACGTATTAAAATTTCTTTGTAACCAAATTCTACATTTTTTTTATTTTTTTGCTATTTTAAAAGTGACACAAAAGTTATGATTAAAGATTTATGATACATTCGATACAAATGATTTTACATCTCTCTGAAAAATAGCAATAAAATTCTAAAAAAAAATGTAAATTTCGGTTACTGACAGAGTTCAATATAAAGATTAAATTTAATTATTTGGATGGATCATTTAAACTTTGGAATTAGATATATGCCTGCAAAGTACGAAGTGAATTATACTTTGCAAAGTATTCTAGTCAAACTGCTATAATATTGTCGTGAAATATAGGCATGTCGGGAATTTTAGTGATATGAATTTCTTGATTTTATTGTTGTTGATACAATGTACTTTTCTAAAAGAACAAACATGAATTTTGACTAAATTTCTGAACACACGCATTCGATAACTTTTGACTAAATTATACATTTACATAACTTAAAAATGTAAAGAAACATTTTTTAAATCAGAGAATCAGGCAGGTCTATAGTCGTAATGCAGTCGATTAATCAGATTTTCAAATAATTTAATATTCATATTTTAATATATGAAAATATTAATAATTCATAAAAAATACTTGCATATTTAAGAAAATAATATTTACTAAAATAAAGATTAAATGTATGAATTCACACAATTTGATAAATGACCATTAAATTATATTAATATCAGATCATTTCATATCTACGAGTAAAAATATCATGATTTGATTTGTTGGTATAACAACAATACATGAAAAGACGGACGATTAGTCGGAAATCGGGCGATTATGCATTTTCAACCGCAAAATAGCCTCCACATAAGTTATGCGTGACAATTTGATCGGCCAAAACAATCATTTTAAAACATTGGATCATGTACACTCCTTCTCTATGTCTTTTAGTAAAATATTTTGAGTTGTTTGAATGCAAAAATTCAATGAGAAATGTCTGTGAATCAGTTTTTGGCATCACAACAAAAATAATGTTATTTGACTGAGGCTAATGTGCTTATGCAATCACGAATTATACTGTGCTTGCAATCGCATATCTCGAATTTTAAAGTAAGTGAGTAATTAATTCGGCGTGCTTTCACACTACAACGAAGTTTTCAGATTTTATTATTTGACCAATCATTATTTCTTGAATTCAAAAGCTCAAACCAAATTAGACCAATGTTTGTTTCATTATTTTATTTTATTTCATAAATTAAAAATAATACGGAATCCAATAAACTATAAACCAAGGCCAAATCGTAATATTTTCACTCATCAATGAAAAAGCACCAAGTCTCAAGAAAAAAAATAATAAATTTCAATCCTTCAACAGACATAAAAAGTGATGTACCTATATAATTTTAGGGAGCTGATTCGTAGATATCACATTTGATACCGATTAATAGATACATATGTTATTATGCATATTTAGTTGAGTTATTATGCATGTTATTTTTTGTACGAAATTGTGATTTTTTGTACTGATATAGTTATGCATGCTAGCTATTTGAGTTATTGTGCATATTATTTTGTTAACATGCATAATAATTTTTTCAATACAAAAATAACATGAAATAACATGCACAATAACTCAAATAATATAAATAGTAACTCAACTAAATGTGTATAATAACACCAGTATCGATAGTCGATATCAAATTTGACATCTAAAGAACATTATCCATAATTTTATTCACAAAAAAAATCTAAAAATATCCACATTTAGCGAATAGGAAATGTTAATCTTGCAGTGAACGAAAATATGACAGATTATCTGAAAATAGTTACCACCTACTGGAAAACAAATCTTACATATATAAAGATTGAATATCTTAGTTACTTATAAACACTTGAACAGTATTTTCACTGTAGTATTTTTTCTGAATTTTTTTGCAGTTTTTTTTGTAGCATTTTTTTTAGTTTTTTTAGAATTTTTTCAAATTTTTTTTTATTTTTTTTTAATTTTTCACGCGAAGCGCGAGCAGCGTAAGATAGTCATTACCGCATTACTTTAATCGGTACGACTTGATCACTTGAGATACAAATATGTGCTAATTAATTAATTAATTAGAAATAAACTGTAATAATGTTAATGATTAATGATGGAACGGCTAGTGAAAGGAGCCAAGAAAGCAGTTGACTAGGATGATAGGCACGTGTCAGAGTGGACTTCTCGAGGCAATAATGCAAATATTAAATTGACAAAATTAATAGCACACTATATATGCACTATAGCCTCTCTTGTCTCTAATTTCCAATATTGCACCACTCCGTTTGTGGGATTATGTTCTTCTGCCCACGGGTTTCGATCAAAAAAAAAAAAAAAAAAAAAAAAAAAAAATGTTCTTCTGCCGCGCGGTACTGTGCAGTATTGTATTTCGATCGTCAGATGAACAATCAGGAGAAAGTTTTAGATTTAAAACACGAATCACGAAAAAATCGAACGATTTCAAAAACGAGCAACACAATGCCGCGCGTAAGACGATCTCATTCCGAATTTGTGTGGAGGTTGGTTGTTGCTAGTGCAAATATTAATAATGCACCACTATCTTTGTCTATGATTTTATGACCAATCATTTTTCTACAGATTTTCCATATTAGAAAGAAAAGCTTAACATGCATTTTTACAGTGAAATTTCAATTAAATTAGAATTTTCTTCTACTTTTTTTTTGTAAGAGACACTAGCATTAACATCAATATTTTTATTGTAAAATATAAAATGAGATCCTAAACGATAAACATGTATAGTTGGCAAACTACAATTTTGGATTCTTAAAACTTATTACTTGTACAGTTCTAGCATTCATTAATTGAACGTATAGGCTACAGCACACGAAATTTCTATCATGAATAACACTCCTACTCTCTTGTTATACTATGAGTTCGTATCTGATCGCTGGATTATATAAATTATTTACAAGATCGAAAGTAAACGATCTTATATGAAATAACATGATTATATTATTTTCTCAGAAGATATAAATTTGTTATAGTACTATGGTCAAGGACGAAAACCACGTTGGCTTAAAAAATAATTCTGTAAAAAAATTTAAAAATATACCAACTAGCCAAATTGTCAAGGCTGGTTCGAAAACATTTTAAAAAATATACCTCTATATTGAGGTTGACTAGCGTAAAAATATTTACACTACAGTCAACTGTAAACAACTAAAATTTTATAATTTTGTGAGATTAAAATTAAAATTTAAGTTGCTCAATTAATCTTCGTATCAAAATTTTGTAAGTAATCAAATTTCGTAATTTTTAAAATTTTCTAATTTTTTTTTATATTTTTTTAAAACTGTCTTGAAAGGTCTCTTTTCATAGTAAACAGAACTATTTTTATAATATATTTATCAACGGTTAGAAAACTCTAAAAATTACGAGATTAAATTTACTAAAAAATTTTGATATGAAAAATTTATTGTGAAATTCAAATCTAAATATTGACTAATAATATAAAATTTGAACTTTTGCAGATATTTTCACGCTGGTTAATCTTCCATTACTATATCATTTTTAATAGAAACTACAAAAATAAGCTTCATATTTGAAATATTTATTCATGCCTCACTCTAAAAAAATTGCCCAAAGTATCCTATGACCTGGTTTTGTCCTCGTCTTCTATTATAAGTGGCGGAGTCACGTTAAGCCAGGAGTACAGCTGAACTCATCCGGAAAAAATTGTAAAAAATGACCATATATATATCATGTTTTTAACAAAATGACTATATATTTTGAATTTTTTTTATTGGAGTTTTATTGGTTTTATGATGAGACCAATCAAATTAAATTGACTCAAATTTGATGCACTTCTTATTTAAATAATTGAAAACACATCTAAATTAAAATTTGTTTTTTACATAATATTTCTCATACATACAGTGACTGCTAGTCATACCCTAGAATCACCCAATATAATATAGTAAAAGTTGCATTTTCTATAGTTAATTTGTGTGTGTGTGTGTTATTGCAGTGTTTGTGCAAGTTTTGAATTTCAATTCTATCAACACTACATTTTCTAATACACAAGTTCTGTTAATGTATTAAATAGGTGGGAACAAGAGCAGGAAGTTTTTTTTGTTGTTGCATATCTGTGGGTTTGAGTTATAATAATTTTATTTTCTTAGTACCAATAAAATGCTTGATTACTATATATTGAAACAGCTAAATTACTATCTGTGTGCTTATTATTACTGGCAAATTGATTGTTAATTTTCACCTACTAATGGGGTAATTTTAATACGTACTACTTGCAGAAACATAGAATAAATATTGATTTTAATACAGTTGTTCATTTAATAGTTTTGTTAACATGTCAGGCTTTTTTTTGTAATTGCTTTCTAAATTAGTTATGGAAGGATTAAAAAATAAATATATTAAAATGTTGAATTAAATCTTATGAATTATAATTGGACCCTAATCGCAATGATGCATTCTTTTTCAAAATGTTTGAGACTATTTTTTTTTGCATTATGTTCTTTTTTTCTATAAAAAAAAAAGTTCTTACCTTGAATCATTCATGAATGTTTAAATTAAATCCTGCCAAGTAAAAACGTAAAAAAAAACTGTCCGAATTCATAAACAAATTTTTGAATCACTCTGAACCGTTCAATTTTTAATTACGGAATATATTTAATATTGATACAATATACTTTGGTGCAACGCCGGCATTACATGTATGGGCTTGAATATAGTTCTAGATTTCTTGATCACAGTTTTTTTTATGTAATTATGAAAATAGCAGTGATAAAATAGTTAACGGATACGAGTTTTTCGATCAAATGGGCAGAACTGTGTGGCAGCTTTTTTTGGCCGCTCAGTAGAAAATCTATCATGCCCCAATTCACTTAATCAGCCAGAATTCAACTTAAAAAATATTTTCTGTTATGACTATGTATAAAAAATATTTTCGATCATGACTATGCAAAGAAAAATATTTCAATAATGACCATAAGTTTTTTAATTAATTAATTTAATTTAAAACAAATTTGTCATTGCATTAAGAAAATGTTACGCCTTAATGCATCAATTTATTTCAAACATGAATTATATTAATTAATTAATTTATTAATGCATTAATAAATCCATTTAATGGTTATAGTCGAAATTATTTTATTATACATGGTCTCTATAAATATTTTTATATGAAGTTATATTTGTAGTACATTGTAAGATAAGACTTTTTTTTCTCCACACGGTAAAACTTCTACCGTGCATGCATTTTAAAAAAAAATGTCGCATGGAAGAAAATTTACTGTGCAACAAAAAAAAAGCTGCCACACGATTGATTTTCTACCGTTCTGATCATTCGATCGAAAACCTCGTACTTCTTGACTACTTTTATTACTATCATTTTCATAATTACAAAAAAAAAAATTATGCCTAGATCATGAGTCCCTTGTGCAGTTTATTCTTTTTGTTTTTTTTTTAAGCTTGAAAATAAGTGGTAGATCATGAAACCCTTGTGCAGTTTAAATTTGTTTTGTATTTTTTGAGCAACAACCTCACCGGCTGTTGACGGAGACTAGAGAACCGATAGAAAAGAAAAAGAAAGAAAGATATAAATATTGAAAAGCAAAAGACAAGAGAAGATATAATGTCCTTGGAAGGACTGATACTGGTACCAGAAAAATAGGATACTGGTACCAGACAAGACAAGAGAAGATATAATGTCCTTGGAAGGACTGATACTGGTACCAGAAAAATAGGATAACCAACAAACTTCAGGTGGTAGCCTGGTACTGGTAGGTAGGATTGATGCTCGCTGGTACAGTAAAAAGTTCAAAATCTAGTGTAATCGCATATCATTTATGGGTGTGATAATTGTTTCATATTCATGTCTGAAATATTTCAATAAGTCATCATATCTTTTAGGCCAAAATCTTGAATGTTTCAAAAAGATTTTATGCAAGTTTCAAAATTTGCTGAATATAAAAACCTTTGTTAATTTTCTACTGTAATATATTTCATTTAAATTTTTACTTTTCATAAGTAATATGTTTTTTGAAGTTGGGAAACAACTCTAGTTCTAATAAAATTATAAAATTTTAATTATCTAAATTGTGATTGGTTTCAATATGTCTTTTGTGTCAGAATCAAATGGCATGATAGGTTAAATTTTGATTTGATACAGGAGTAATGGTCAAACCATTTAAACAACATTTTGTGCTCCATAAACAATGACAGTCAAACAGAGATATGACAAAAATGTAAACAGTCAACATGGAAAATATTTCTCTCTTTAAGTAGAAATAATAGCATGTAAACTTCTAATGGCAATATAAATGGATATATATAATTGTAGTTAGGCACTAACCAACCACCTAATATGTATTGCATGTAGACCCCTTGTTGCTTTGGCACAAAAGCATAAGTTTTGTCTTTGCTTCCAATTCCTTTTTGTTCAAATCACATCATGCTATTTTGAATTAATTTCTTACCTTTCAAAGTTCATCATTTGCACTTGAGTTCCAATTCCCCACGCATCTCTAAGACTCATAAATCACGCTTGTTATTATTGCTGGCTTTATGATATTTTGGAGCTAAAGTAATCTCCTATCTTCCAATGAATAATCTTAGCTTAAGTTTTGAAAATCAATCAAAGCAAAGTGTTCAATTTGAATACACTTTATTCTCCCCCAAAATAGTAATTAAAACGTTGATTTTGTGGTACTAACCAATTTTTTGAATTTGTCAATTTGCAAAATCCAGACCAAGAATTTAACAATTTACTTATGAGTTCTTGATTAAATTTGAAACTATGCAAAAAAGAAAAGAAAATGAAAAGATAAAGCATAGAAGCATCAAGACGAGAAGTTATGAAGTCAAGAACTTGATTAATTGATCCTACTTGATGTTTAAATTATTTTAAATCAATGAAAACAACAAAAATGTCAGTTTGAAGCTACCGAGTTAAATGAAGTTTTATATAGTTATATAACTTTGAAACTTGGTTAAGCAACAATAAGCTGAACAGAAAAAAAAATTCGAAAACATTATATAACGTTGATATCCACAAAATGTCAAATAAACGGGCAAATTTCAAATTTTCTGACAAGCGTGTTGTAGCTTCTTCACCATAGTGCTGTATAACGTTATAATGGGAAGAAATGAAAAGGCTAGATTTTTCAGCTCAATATAAAAGACAACTCTTACCTCTTCATCTTCAACTATTCTAAATTATTCAAAATTCTTACATTCAGCATTGTTGAGCTTAGTAAAACCTAGCTAAATCCTTGTCAAAGCTCAATCTCTTTGATCTAAAATAATTCTAAATATTTGTGAGACTTGAAAGATCTACTTGTTGTTCTCTTCAACGATTTTTGTTCATTTGGTTTGGTTCTCTATCTTTGTGTGTAAAGTGTTGGGATTTCATGTGTAAGTTCAAGAGGACGAAAATTAAAATTTTTGCCTCTATTTAACTCAATACACAAATGATCTTATTTATATAACAATTGCATGCAAAATTATACTATGACATTTCATCGAACACCTCTTGTGCATCAACAAAACAGAAAATAACACATTTATTTCTTGCACAAGAGTGAATAAAATATTATACCTAAAGAGATTGTCAAATATCTTCGTAGAGAGGAGTCGATTCCTCTCCTAGGTCTCTTGGAAACCGTCGTCTTCCTTCTTCGTCCATGGAAGCATCATTGTCTCTTGGTTCACCTTGAACATAAACAACAACCTAAAGCATCCTTAGATAGATGGATGTAGAGGTTAGAGCTTAGATCCAACTACCTAGATCTTCAATCTTCAATGAACAAGCTATTTCATTTTATGGCTAAACCTTGCAAGAGAAGAGAAAGAAGAACAATGGAGTTTTTTTCTTTCTACACACAAGAGAGGGGAAATCAAGGGTTACTATTCACGGATTACTATTCATCCCATTGTGGGAAGAGAGAGAAAAAGTCATTTTTCATCTCAAACATACCCCTTTATATAGCCAAGCCCTAGGGCAACACTTGTGTTAATTATTTACACAAATGGCTATGATTACTCTCTTGTTATTTCCTAATCATATTTTGCAAGGATTTAATTTATGAGTAAATAATATTACTATATTATTCTAATATGAATTAATTTATTATTCTTATAATGCTCTCAAACATTATACAAAATAATATTCACATATATTCTCATAAATTTATTTTATGATCTAAGCATGTCATTTTACATGACAAATTACTTTAACATTTTATCACATGCATTTTAACTCATACATTATGAGATTAAATACATCATTCAAAATGTAAAATACTTGTTGTTTCTGTTCAGTTGGTGTGACCTTACAGAGGATCTACGTCATCTTGGGATATAATATAAAATACTTTATATTATGGACTATAAGAGGTTCTATCACTACATTATAGTCTCCCAAACGACATAGTCGTTACGTGCTTGATCCACTTAATTCGTGTCTATCCTTGTCTCATGATATTTTAAATAATATGCAAAATAGGATCGTGTCATTTTTTCATTATATTATTTTCTTGGTCTCTCAAGTGAATTATAAGTATAACTACATCAGTTATATTGCATGCAATATAATTTCACTTTACCAAGGGGCCCAGTAATTTCATAACTCAAATAATTGAGGGACAATAATAATATTGACATATAAATTTCTCCCGCACAAGTTGTACATAACAAATTACTATATTATTCCAATCATTTGAATGGACTTTAATAGTAATCACATTATATACTTCTCATGTGAAAAACTTACATGTCTCATATATAAGATTCAAAGACACATTGGAAACATTAATGACACAAAACTAATCCATATAATGCTCCATCTAGTTAGGTCATGTTCAGTATATAAAGAATCACTATTTTATATACTTATGTCATTGAATGATAATCACTTATCAACATTTATAGAACTACAATGTACTTTCAATTGACATGACAACCTTCATGGTAAATAATGTTCCCTTTAATTACCACGATTGTGAACATATTTAGGATTATATGTTTTCATCTAAAGAGTTATATGGTTCAAGACCATGAGCATCTTCTTGAATGCTTCTAAAGATATAACATATCAATCTCAAGGAACATAAATGTATAATAACATTTAAAATCATAAACAATTCATAAATTCGTTATAAAAAAGATAACTTTCAAAACACACAACCTTCAGTCTCCCACTTGTTTTTAAAGTTTCTTATATGCATAAACTCTAAAAAGAGAAAACCCTTTCAATTTAGTTTTCAAGCCATTCTCCATGATCTTGTAGAATCATGGACTCGAAATGAATTTCGTTCTTGGCTTACGATAAAAGCGTTTTCAAGGAATCAGCTATGTTGCTGTTTGTGTCTACCCATATTAATATAATTTTGCCTTTGTCTATAAAGTCTCGAGTCACGAAGTACTCTCTATCATGTACTTTGTCTTATGATGTGATATTGGCTCCTTGATTTGCATAATAGATGCACTATTGTAGCAAAACAACTCCAAGGATCCTTCACATGACAAGACAGCACTAAGTTTCTTAGGATACTTCTTTATCCATTCTTCTTTGCTTGCCTCTGCGGCCGCCATGACTTCCGCTGAGGTGATTGAGTTTGTCATAGTTGATTACTTCCAACTATGCTAACTCACTTCGCCACCAATCAGAAGAAGGACGTATTCAGATTGATCATCTGGATCAGTTATAAAACTAGCATCAGTGTAGTCTTCTACAATGAGCTCTCTTTGACTACCAGAGACAAGAAACTTATTCTTGGTCCTTTTTAGGTACCTAAGAATATTCTTGTCTGCAGTCCAATAATTAGGAGTAGATGAAGTCTAATGATGACTTGTCATTCTTAGAGCATACCCGACATCCAGTCTGCAAGCCATAACATACATGATGCAATCTATGACTGATTCATAGGAAACATTCTTCATGCATTTTATGTCTTTGTGTGTTGTGACAAATTGTAACTTGCTAAATTGCACAACACTTTTATTGACACATTTTTCTTCTTGAAATTTCCCATACGGAATCTTTCCAAGATTTTGTCAATTTAAACTTTTTGACTTAAGCCAATGAGCTTGTGAGGACTATCTCTATATATCTTAATATCTAAGACATATTGAGCCTCATTCATGTCTTTCATTGAAAAAACATTATTTTCAATGAGCTCTTTGTTTGCTCCATCAAAGATACTTCATTCTTCATTAACAATATGTCATCGACATGCAAGATCTAGAGCTACATATGACTCCCACTAACCTTTTTGTATACTCAAGGTTTTTCCTTGCTTTGAATGAATCCATGAGTTTTAACCTCTTCATCAAAGCGCTTGTTCCGCATCTTCAATGTTTGCTTCATGCCATAAATGGCTCTTTGAAGCATGCATACTTTGTTGCTGTTCTTTGGATCATCAAAATCTTGATGTTGTAACATGTACACATCCTCATCTATCTTACCATTTAGGAAAGTTATTTTGAAATTCAATTGACAAATTTCAGAATCCTAAAATGCATCAATACCTAGCATAATCCGAATAGATTTGAACATGAAAACTTGTGAAAAAGGTTTCGTCATAGTCAATCTCTTGAATTCGACTAAAACCTTTCATTACAAGTCTTGCCTTGTTTTTCATGTTACTATTCATGTCCATCTCCCTTTTAACAACTCATTTGTTATTAATGAGTTTATTTCCTTAAGGAAGATCTATCAAGTTCTACACTTGATTGCAATACATAAATTTTATTTCGAATTATGGTTGTCTGCCGTATTTTCTTTCCATTGCTTCTTCATAGGTCGAGGGATCTTCGGTATCCATTACCAACATTTCATGAAGACCCATATAAAAATCAGGTCTTCTTGTTTTCCTTGTTGACATTTCTAAGCTTACTATGTTCTTGCAACTTTTATTGAGCCTTCTCAACTTCTTTCACAATTTATTGTGAATTTGGTTCTTGCTCGGGTCGAGTTGAACGAACACTTGGTGAGAGGTATAAGTCTCTTCAACAAACTTTTGTGAAGCGTGACTGTTTGTACTCCCACTGATCAAAGGAACTTTATGTGACATTTCATGACCATCTTGAATGCTATCATTCATCTCATGATCACTTGCGGATCCTCTTGAGTTTTCTCAAGTGTTACCCTATTGCCATTGCTTTTGATTCTTTTGAGAAATTTCTTCTCTAAGAATACTGCACCATTCTTAACAAATATAATATTCGTTAACTTGTGCTAAAAGTTGTAACCTTTTTATTTTGGATCTCTCCTGAAGAATCGTTTATCTATTTTGGATTTTAGTTGACATCATACGCTTGACGTATGAACCACAATCCAAAACTTTGAGAAAAATATATGTTGGATGGTTTGCCCATCCAAAACTAATATGGAGTTTTCTCAATGGATTTTGATGGAACAATATTTAGTGTGTGAGCTGATGTTTGGAGTGCGTGACCCCAAAAATACAAAGATAGCTATGTTTGGTACATCATTGAACGAACCATATCAATCAAGGTTCGATTCATTCTCTCATAAACACCATTTCACTGCGAGGTTCTGGGTTGAGTGAGTTGTGGTATGATACCACATTCTTTCAAGTATGTACTAAACTCATTACTTAAGTATTTGCCTCCACGATCAATTCGTAGGACTTTAATTCTTTTGTCAAGTTGATTTTCTACTTCATTCTTATACTCTCTGAATTTTTCAAAGAATCCATTCTTATTCTTCATAAGATACACATAGTCATATCGACTATAATTATTTATGAAGATAATGAAGTACCTATAATCAACTCTTGCACTCTTATTCATAGAACCACATACATCATTTTATGAGTTCCAATAAGTTGTTTGTCTTTACACCTTTACCATTTAACGATGATTTGATCATCTTTGCTGTTAAACAAAATTCACATTATTGATTACAAGCATGAATAAACCATTCCCATATAATGAGCAAAAAGATGTGCCTCACACAACTCTCGCTTATTTATGGCCTAACAATGAATTCATGTTGAGTAGTTAACAGACATGAGCAAATCATTTTCACATTATGAGTAGAAAGTTGTGCCTCACACAACTCTCACTAATTCATGGATTAATAACAAAGTCATGGTTGGTAGTTAACAAGCATGGATGAGTCATTTCCACATAATGAGCAAAGAGATGTGCCTCACACAACTCCCACTCATTTTTGGCCTAATGACGAATTCATGCAATTTTCACAATTTCTAGCAATTTCACACTCATGTTTATTCTCAATTACTAGCTTAAAGTGAATAAAATGTGTTACTTGTTTATATGGCCAGGACATAGTGCCATAAAAAGTGTTTTATTGGTATGTGACATCTTGAGTATCTTGTTATTGACATTCAACATATGTTTATCCTTAACTAAACAAAGTATCATTTATTAGAAATGATAGCATTTGTATAAACATGATAAACATCCTTTAAATTTAAATACAAACCACTAGACAATTGTAAGTTGAGGGTGCCGAGTATAATCACATATATACTTGCACTATTACCAACTTTCAACACAACCTCTCATTTTGAGAGTGATCTTTTATCCCTCAGTGCATTCACATTATAAACTAAGTGAGCACAGGATTCAGTATCATTACCAAATCTTGGATCATCGTACTAAATTTAAATTTAGTTCAATAACAAGTATGCATTGGGATGCTTGCTTTCAACCTTTGCCTCTATCCAAGTCATTCTTGTACTTGGGGCAATTCATTTTGAAATGTCCCTTCTCGTGGCAATAGAAGCGCTCTATGTTAGAGTTTGGAGAGTCCTTCTCCTTACTTCTCTTGGAGGTGCTCTCTTGAGCTCCTCCATCCTTTGCCATTGAATAAGAGATACATCTTACTTGTCTTGCTCTTTATATTGCCTTTGTTCTTAGCAATCATCTTACTTTTTGACACGATAGTTCAGACATATTTCTCATTTGTCCTTTTTTTATGTTATTAGCAAAGGGGTGTTTTATAACCATAGAAAACAAATTAGGAGATATAGACAGCTGTAAAATTTATTAAGGGTACATTGTTGTTCATGAATTAGAATTTGTACTAACAAAATATTTAAAGTTTGTCCGTTTTGTTAGTCACACAAGACCCCTTTCAAATAAATAGACCTCATCCAAATATTTGTCAAGGTAGGTAATCATTTACCAATCATAAACTTTTAAGTAAAACTTAACCTTATGACTCTTGTCGTTTTCATTAAGAAAGAATAATTCAACTTCTTAATAAAACTCTCTTTCCCAAAACCCAAGCCTAAATCTTGGTGATTTGTTAAGAAAACTCATTTTATTGGACAACAAGAATGAATGAGTTATTTCCACATAATGAGCAAAAGATGTGCCTCACACAACTCCACTCATTTTTGGCTTAATAACTAATCCATGCAAGTTCCACGATTTCTAGTAATAAGAGTCACACTCATTCTTATCTCCGACTACTAGCTTAAAGTGGATAAAATGAGAAGGAAAGATACTCTTACATTTTTCATGGACATAGTGAAAATATAACTGATAATTTTGGTAGGGCATGTATTCATCCAAACAATACTTAGCCTAACAATACAAATTATCTAACATATTCATAAAATAAATAAGCTGCGTGAGTTGTATGGCTCCCGCTTGCATTCTTGTAGCTTCATCAATCATCTTCAGAAGGAACACATCTAAGCTACTAAAACACACCCAATTTTCAATTTACTTTTGAAGCTATTCTAAAGCAAAATGAAAAGTACATCTAAAATAACCCTAATTTAAAATTCTATGTGGTATGCAAGCCAAGAATGAATTAATACATGAATGACAACCTAACATCATTGCCATAATTTAATTATTACAATTAATTAATAATGGCACCTTAGGCCGCAATTACACACATTCATACACATAATTCATTACAACACACAAGGCATTGGAAATCTTGAGCCATACAAACCCACAATCCTCCTGCAAAACAGGGTTAGTATACAAGTATAATCTCACTGCACTATTCAATCTTGTTTAGTTATGTCCATATCTCTCAAGTTATTATTTCATCTAAATTATTTTAAATCCAAAAAATAATCTCAATAGAATAAACATTTATCAATTAAATGTCATTCTCTATGACTTTTAATTTATTCCCACATGGCGAGCAAAGAGAAGTGCCTCACACAACTCTCACTCACTTATGGCTTAATAACAAAATAAGTCATGCTTGATTGCCCTTTTAGAAAGTCAATTATTCAATAGAACAAACATTTATCATTTAAATGTTATTCTATATGATTCATTTAAGAATCTCCAATATTCTCTAATGACTTTTAGAAAACATAAATTGACTTGTTTGTTCTTAATCATCATTATTGTTAATTGAAATTTTAAATTTTAAATCTATCACTTTCAATCATACTTGGATGAGTTCTAACACAATTTTTTTTTTTACAAAACAAATCATTGTGCAACAATAAATTTCACAAAAATGAAATTTCAGAAACTGTCTCTAGTTTCAACCTGCTGCGCACCAGTCAATGTTTTCTATGTCAAAATATGTGTATTTCGAATTAAAATTCAAGCCATACATTTCTGAAAACTAGATTTAAGTATCTTTCTATATGTATCAAGATATCCAGAAAATAATTAACCATTTGTGAGAAAAGAATATTTTAATCCAGGGTTCCAGATCTGGAAAACAGATTGTTGTCACCTCTGTATTTTGTAACTTTACATAAAATCCGTAATACTTTTGTATTACAAAATATAGTTTTCTAGAAACAAGATTTCATCATATTTCTAGTGATAGGTAGCATGCAAGAATCCATTCATCCAAATTCGAGATATGTTATTTTGAATCTCAACAAAACAGAAAACTGGACACAGAAATTCCAGCACTGTACTCGTTTTTCTTATTTTTGTTTACCTTAATAAAACTGTTCAAACTCCATATTTTATTTTAGAATCTTTATCCACACATCATAAACTAATGTAGGAATTTTTAGATTCACAAAAATCGTGATTCAAAAATTACCAAAGTGATTAAATATCTTAAGAACCCAAAAGGGACAGATTTATGAACAAAAACTTGAGAGATAAGTAACTAAACACTTGTGCACTTAATTTAGCACTAATTAAATAGTCTAATTGCTATAAAACAAGCCTAAGCTCTGATACCACTTTTGGGATTTCATGTGTAAGTTCAAGAGGACGAAAATTAAATTTTTTGCTTCTATTTAACTCAATACACAAAGGATCTTATTTATATAACAATTGCATGCAAGATTATACTATGACATTTCATCGAACACCTCTTGTGCATCAACAAAACAGAAAATAACACATTTATTTCTTGCACAAAAGTGAATAAAATATTATACCTAAAGAGATTGTCAAATCTCTTCGTAGAGATGAGTCGATTCCTCTTCTAGGTCTTTTGGAAACCGTCGTCTTCCTTCTTCGTCCATGGAAGCACCATTGTCTCTTGGTTCATCTTGAACCTAAACAACAACCTAAAGCATCCTTAGATAGATGGATGTAGAGGTTAGAGCTTAGATCCAACCACCTAGATCTTCAATCTTCAATTAACAAGCTATTTCATTTGGTGGCTAAACCTTGCAAGAGAAGAGAAAGAATAACAATGGAGTTTTTTTCTTTCTACACACAAGAGAGGGGAAATCAAGGGTTACTATTCACATATTACTATTCATCCCATTGTGGGAAGAGAGAGAAAAAGTTATTTTTCATCTCAAACATACCCCTTTATATAACCAAGCCCTAGGGCAACACTTGTGTTAATTATTTACACAAATGGCTATGATTACTCTCTTGTTATTCCCTAATCATATTTTGCAAGGATTTAATTTATGAGTAAATAATATTACTATATTATTCTAATATGAATTAATTTATTATTCTTATAATGCTCTCAAACATTATACAAAATAATATTCACATATATTCTCATAAATTTATTTTATGATCTAAGCATGTCATTTTACATGACAAATTACTTTAACATTTTATCACATGCATTTTAACTCATACATTATGAGATTAAATACATCATTCAAAATGTAAAATACTTGTTGTTTCTGTTCAGTTGGTGTGACCTTACAGAGGATCTACGTCATCTTGGGATATAATATAAAATACTTTATATTATGGACTATAAGAGGTTCTATCACTACATTATAGTCTCCCAAACGACATAGTCGTTACGTACTTGATCCACTTAATTCGTGTCTATCCTTGTCTCATTATATTTTAAATAATATGCAAAATAGGATCGTGTCATTTTTTCATTATATTATTTTCTTGGTCTCTCAAGTGAATTATAAGTATAACTACATCAGTTATATTGCATGCAACATAATTTCACTTTACCGAGGGGCCCAGTAATTTCATAACTCAAATAATTGAGGGACAATAATAATATTGACATATAAATTTCTCCCGCACAAGTTGTACATAACAAATTACTATATTATTCCAATCATTTGAATGGACTTTAATAGTAATCACATTATATACTTCTCATGTGAAAAACTTACATGTCTCATATATAAGATTCAAAGACACATTGGAAACATTAATGACACAAAACTAATCCATATAATGCTCCATCTAGTTAGGTCATGTTCAGTATATAAAGAATCACTATTTTATATACTTATGTCATTGAATGATAATCACTTATCAACATTTATAGAACTACAATGTACTTTCAATTGACATGACAACCTTCATGGTAAATAATGTTCCCTTTAATTACCACAATTGTGAACATATTTAGGATTATATGTTTTCATCTAAAGAGTTATATGGTTCAAGACCATGAGCATCTTCTTGAACGCTTCTAAAGATATAACATATCAATCTCAAGGAACATAAATGTATAATAACATTTAAAATCATAAACAATTCATAAATTCGTTATAAAAAAGATAACTTTCAAAACACACAACCTTCATAAAGATGCCAAATTCAACCTTGTAACTTGACATTTGGTGTTAGTGCATCGGCTCGATTCTAATACCGCGTTGAGAGAAGGGATTCCCGAAGAATGTGATTGTCAATGTCTGAACTATGTTAAAATTTCGGTGTCACGTGTGCTTGCTTTGTTTGGGAATTCTTAACACTTCTCTTTACTTAATTTCTATAAATTAGTTGGTTAAGAAATTGAGTGAATTACTCTTGATTGAATTGCTTTTATTAAATACACTTTCGCAAATTAATATAAAGTTAAGTCAAATTAGTATAATCACTTCTTCATATTAAATGCTTGAGTTAACAACTTGAGAAGTGCATTTTGGTTGATAAATAGAATTGATTGTATTGTTTGATTTGGAATCTTCCATTAAAAATTAAATTGTACAAAATTGTAAACAAAAACCCTAAATTTTTTAAGTGAACCCTATTTGTACGTGCCATACACACACTACAACAAAAAGTATATTTAGCATCTTTCATAAAACAATGGTTATTGAAGAAATAGTTAAATATCATTGGCAGAAGTGGAAAAGAAATTTTTTGACGATAAGGCAACGATAATTTTAAATAACTGTTGCCTTTCTTTCAGGAATTATTTTTTTTCAAAAAAAAATCTAGGACAACAATTTTTAAAATAAGCGTTGGTGTAAACCCACCAACGCCAACAAATAACCGTTGGCATATCTTCAAAAAATTGTTTTTGTCTCAAGCATCCACGCTCTATCCATGGTTGTTCAAACAGATCAAAAACATTTTTCGACAAATTCTAATTGTTTTTGTCACACCCCAGAAATATTGAGTAGCTTAGGGGTGTTAATCCCGCCACGTGTACTTGTTTACAAGTACACGAAAGACTTAATTTATTATTTTAGAACAAGGTGTTCTTAACAGATTTTATATAAATAAAGGAACAACACATATAGTGAACACAATACATGAACATCCAACAACTATATATATATATATATATATATATATATATATATATATATAACGGTGCCCTTTCCAAAATTTACAGCGGAAGCTAGAGGAATGTAAAATACATACAAAGAGATCAGTCTCATCAAAGGACGTGAGACCGATCCTCGCTAACCTACTACAAACTACTCCTAATCAAACGAAATATAAGAAACAAAACAGATCGAAGATCTACAAAACGGAAGGCACCGGGACTTCAAAATGACTCCTGCTCCTTACCTGGACCCCACAACCAACCGTGGAACGTGAGATAAAATCTCAGTGTGGATTAAGGTCCAGCCTTTGGGTTTTTATCCGATTCGATTTGGACCATACACATTTAGAAACCTACTTATATTAAATTTCACTACACCTAATTTAGTGTAAATCAACCATACTTCCATTTAGTTGGTAGCTTATCTAGATAAGACGATACGAAAATAAACCCAAAAGATATATGAGGAGTAATACATATATACATAGTAAGAAATGTTTTCAAATCTCCCGATCAAAGGAATGAATTTATCAACTTAAAACCCCGGGTGTAGGACATCAGGATTCGCCCCCTTAGACGGGTCACGGGATCGCGCCGCCAATCTAACTTAATTCTAAGTTTCCAGAACGAAACGCCCTGGTAAAAGCATGAGCGACTACAGAAAGCATACACTCGGTCATAGAGCGAACCGAGACGCCTACCCTCACAGAAATAGAAAAACACAAAGAAAACACTCGGTCTCAGTCGTCATATAGAAATAAGGAACCGACTACCCGTTTGAAGAGAATATAATAAAAGGGAACTCCCTGTACTAGTTAAAGCCAAGGGGAGCCCCTGACTTCCTCTGTACCAACCAGGGGCCAAAGGAGGAAGACCTTCGAATATTAGGAGATCCCGAAATATCGGCTAATGAATAATATAATAAAGAACGGAATAGCTCCAATACTTCACATATGACACGCATACTCTAAACTGAGAAACCGAACCTTAATCACTCAATTGAGAAGATATTATAATACTATTTATTAATAAGGATGTTGAAAGAAACTCTCATACTGGCACTACGAGCCATCAAGTGATGGTTATCGTTGGTGAGGAATAGTCGAATGTCCTTAAGGACATCCCGTTGAGAGTATCCCATGGGCTATGTCAGACACCATGACACATACTAACTCCACGATGCCCTCAAACTACATCCAATCTAGAACTCACCGGCCCGACATTCATCACTCCCAACGAAATACATATAGTATACAATACGCATTCTACCTATAAGTATTCTAATAACCTATACGATCCGTATATCGGATCTTACATGCAATTATGCTGTGCAGATGACATGCAATGCAGGTTGGTCTTCATTTATGGTACAATTACCGGTATGCAAACGTGACAGTTCAAGTTCTACGGGCCTGATTAACATTTGTGGGTGATTTAGTAACCGCAGTTCAGTTTAGGTAGGTCTGGTAGGTCCTAGTTATAAAAGAAAGGGATATAAACCCCAGGAACCACACCTGAGATAGCTGGAGCAATACGCAAAGTCGACTCTACTCCGGGGGCTGTTCTGAAGTGTCTGCGCCTGTGTCAGCGTCGACAGCGTCAGTCACGGCCTCGTCTCCCGCGGGTGGATACGAGTCGGCTAAATCTCCTAATTTAGAGATCGGGTTGTATTTAGTTAAATTGAACATTTTGAGTTTAAGAACTTAGGCGTTTGAGACGTCTTTGATGCTCCTAACCTAATTTACTTGTTATTTTTACTTGGTCAAATTTCCGTGCAGTGTCCTTGCTGCAGGGTGAGTGTATGTATAAATCCAGCTGTTTTACTAATTCCGTTAATTAATTGACATCATGTCGATATTCTATGGAACATCAATAAAGAATAGCACGATGAAAGCATGTTATAAATTCAACCATTTTTAACTTGGACTTTTAATTAAACTAAGCAAAGAAGGAAATAAAATATTATATTAACTGTATGTGCATAGTATTATTGTGCTTATAGAGAATTTGATAATTATATATGTCATTTTATTTTAACGATTACTTAGTCACATTCGTGTGTTTCATGTATATTGTATTATTTCCTAGAGAAATTGATCAATATATATTATTAGATATATAATCTTACTTAGTTCAATTATGTAAGTGATGTCTGTTAATTAATACATATATAGAGGTGCGCATATTAATCTAAGGTATTTATTTAGTTATCTTTATAGTTACTTAATTGATTAATCACATCATTATGCGTAATATATACTTAGTTATTTAAATACGTGGCTCGTCACGCATAACCTAAGTCCTAAGGTCCTTGCTAATTACGTTGCCGTGCCAAATAACTATCCTACTATATAACTATGTCGTATAATACACGCTTACGTATTGTGCTATATATAGTATAGAAAAGATATAGAAAATATAAAAATACAAGGAAACACAAGTTGATCCCTTTTTAGATTTACATTTTTTTTTTATGTTAATTTTGTGGGATCAGAAGCCCGTACTCGTGCGTCATAGCCGTAGCTCGTGCTGCACGGACTTTTAGTCGTCATTTCCCAATTAATACCTTTCTCGGCCCTTTATTCTCTTGGGTCTAGTTACTAAGTATTATGGGTAGGGCCACCGTAGTGTAATATCTGTTTATACCAATTCGGCCCAAACAGGGCCTAAGCCCAAAATACTTAGAACTATATATATTAATTATGAGCCTTTCAATTTTTTCCTTATAGTATCTGTTTTGATTTATTTAAGAGTCCATTTGCTTATAAGCCCAAAAGTGCATTTATTCTCTCTTAAAGGTCCAATTAAGGCCTAATTTTCTTGATTATAGTGTAATAACCTTTACTGGGCCAGCCATCACTTCTGGCCCAATCCCTCTCTCGGTGAATTCACAAAACAACCCACAACCAAAATTGCAAGCCAGAAAACAGGGAAGTTAATACCCTGTCAGTATACCGAATATGCGCAACACAGAAGGCTCGATGGCCTGGGTCTGGTACAAGGTCTTACCAGGTAGTAAAGGAACACAACCCGGTCTCAGGTAATACTGGTACAATCTGCCAGTTTCGTCTCACAAACCAAAAGCAATACCCAAAGGCCAGGATAAAAACTGCTCAGTGCTCAGGTACTAGTCAACCGGCAGAGGCACAACCAAAGTCCCCTCCCCCAGCACAATCACTACATGCAGTTCAGGTGTACCCAAAAAAAAAGGTCTATCACACAGTACAATTCAGATCGGTAGTAAAAACCCAAACTCAAGGAAACTCAGCCGTAACTGAGCCCCTCACACATTTGTAAGCACGACAATTAACTTCACCCGATCCTAACCAGGACATGTCTGGTACTGGCACCTCACCAATACAATGCAAGTTTGTGCCAGCTCCACGAGTACTTATAAGGTTAGGCCATTCCAAACAAAACCAACGAAACCAGCTATCAATCAAACATCCCATAGAACAAAGGATTACGAACAAGAAATGCAAGGCAAGTCAAGTATATCACAGCACACGCAGGCATCACAGAAAGAGCAAGTAAAACAAGTTGCTTAAAGAGTCACGGTGTTTACCAGTAAAGAGGTAGGCCGGGTTACGTAATGATAGCAAAGCACACCACCTAGGCGCTGAGTTTCCTCTCCTCCTCCTGCCTTATCGACCCTTTTTATTTTCTTAATTTCTCACTATCTTAAAGGCTTAAGCGTTATGCTGTCAAATTCTCAACTCATGAGAGTTTTAAACGAACCAGAGGGAAGGCAGGAGAGAGAGGAGCCTTGATTTATAGGCAAGGGTAAGGCAGAGGTGGGTGGTGTGCGTGCACTGCCATTGGGCAGTTTAAACTTCCAACCAGGCTGTCGAGTCAGGTGCGAAATTCGGTCAGAGGTGGCAGTGGGTAAGTGCTCGAGTTTGAGGTGACCCTCTGGCTAACAGGATCGAGCCAGATGGATGGAGGGGCAGAGATCGAAACGACAGGCCACAAGAGCTATTACAGGTGTCGAGCAGAGTTGTGCACAACACACTGCTTGGTTGGAATTCGAGAAGGTGGGACAGGACCGAGAGAAGTCGTGCAGCAAGGGCCAATCAGAAAGAAGGTTAGGTGTGATCGAGGGGGGAAACAACATCACAGCGAGAGTACAGAGGGAAGGCAATTTAGGGGGTGTTCGAGGCGTGACAGAGAGAGAGGTTGTACGGGAGAGAAAAATTTTTTGGGAGAGAGATCTAAAGGAGAGGAGGAGACAGCGTGAGTGACAGGGAGAAGAGAGAGTCGATAGAAGAGGGGAATTCTCGGGTAGTGGAGGGAGATGGGACGGCAGGGGTGGGATGCAGAGAGAGAAAGAAAAAGTAGTGGGTAGGAGGGAGAGGGGTGAGGGTTTCTAGGAAAGTCAGTGGGTAAGGAGAGGGCAGGGGTTTTACTGTGGCGCCAAGTGTATAGTTAATATCCTCTGACCCGTCATTTGAGAGTTCTGGACCTGTTTCATGTGATAAATCCTATCGGGGACACGAAAGATCTCGAACTGGTGCAAGTCTCAAAACCTCGCTCTTCTAGGCTGTCGGTTTACCTCCGCTGCTACTTCACTCGTGCAGTGTTTCGTGCGGCAAGCTGTAGTCTAGAGTCCAACGACTCGTTGGGTTTCCGCAACTCGATACACAATTTGATGGTTATGTTCCTAAAGTAAAAATTGTTTTTATTTATTAGTGGGGGTTGGGTTTATATGGCCATTCGTGTCACCAGCTGCTCTGTGTTTTGAACGATTCGAATGACCCGTTGTATGAACTCCCGAGGTAAAATTTCGTTTGGTATTTGAGTTTAAATAATTTAAATTACTGAATTTTAGTCAGAGGAATTTGTAACAGTTATTTATGTATAATTAGGGGGGTTAGGGCTAAAGATTTTAATAATTTATTTAAGCGTGTCTTGAATTTGGCCGTATTGATTATTGCATGTGATCTAGTGACGTTTATGTGCGCAACATGTTTAGAGGGAGTCATGTATTTTATTTTATTGGATTTTCTTGTGAATTGCTTGTACGTTTTATTAGAATTTTTCATTTGTTAGACTTATTAATTTATAAATTAAGGTTTTAAAGTATTTTCTTCACATGAATTTCTTATTTATGATTGTAATTAAGGTTGTCTTATCAACTTGAAGGGTTTGGGATGTGTTAAATATTCTTATCAGGTTGGGTTTCACAGTTTTAAATGTTATTTTTGGTAAAAAAAAAGCACGAAATAACATTTGATCTTCAAACTGAAGTAATGTTTGACTCGTAAGTCCAATTCGCTATTATGAGCACATTTCGAAAATGACAAGACACGACGCACACGCTTTTTTGGGCAAAATCTCGTAACGACATTGTTTTGGCCCCAAAAAACCTTCTAAAGTCTCAAAATCCCACCTTTAAATTTTTTCTGTTCTGATTTTGCTCGAATTTTCTCAAAAATTCGAGCACATATGATGACGATTATTTAATAAATATTCGTTTAATTATACAGGTACTGACCAATAAAAATTGAGAAACATTCACCTACGAACCGTGGCTGTTCAAATACACCAATAGAATTTCACCGTTTAGTTCTCACGTATTGATTTCTAACTTAATTGCACCATTCATTCAAATACAATCTAACGCCAAATTCTTCTATCTTTTTCTCCTCTATTCAAATATTCATAGCCTCTTTCATTTCTGCAACTTTGAAACTTTGAAGAAGAAGAAGAAGAAAACACGAGGAGAAGAAGAATAAGAAGAAGAAGAAGAAGAAAAAACCTTTTAGTTTTAGTTTTAGAATATTGATGTTTGTACGAATCTGTAAAATGAATTTTTAGTGTAGTTTTAGTTTTAGAATATTGATGTTTCTATGTATATAGAATGCAAATTTTAACATGAATATATATTGTGAAAAAAGATAAGAGAACGATTATTAATTACATATATGTTGTTTTATCTTTTTTTTTACAATATTGAGATACAAACGTGAGGAGATTTTTTGAATATTAAATTATTATTTTTCTATGTCAACACTCATATGTAAACAATTCTTTATACGATTCAACAATTCTTTAGACATCAGTAATTGTGTAATCATTTGGCAATACGATTTTTAATCGTTGACATATCTCATTTTTTTGTAGTAGCGTTACTAGACTTGTATAATGTACATAACGATCACGAAAGATGATAGTTGCGTTAACTGTTTTGTTTAATGAAATATAGGAATTAATAGGTTTAGGCATAATCATGCGTACCTTTCAAGTATGTATCGTACGTACACTATTCTTGTAAAGCAATGCTTGCTTGTGCTAGCAACTTCAAAATGGCCTAAGCCCCTAACCATAGTCTTTCTTTAATTTTAATTTAGAAATCGATTGCCTTAAAAAGGTCCGGTACGTAAATTTAATTTAAAAAATGTCCAGTTTATTGTGAAAATAATTGTCAAGTCGAAATTGTTTTTAAATATCGATATCAAAGTTCAAACTTATAATATAGAAATAATATTTTAAAAAACTGTATGTATGTATGTACGTACGTGTGGTGTGTGTGGGTGTGTGAACTTAAAATGATTATCAATTTGTTTTCATGTGTACACAACTGTACTTAGAACACACGTTTGACACGAAATCGAGTCTCGTGCCGCACTACATATGTGCAGCGCATCGTGTGGGCTCGTCGATTTTTGTTACTGTTTCAAAATTCGTGCTAAAGCAAAAAAATTCTTTGATTTTTGTCGGCTGACGGAGTGACAGTTGATATTAACTAGAGTTTAAAAAAAATTCGGACGGGTCTATTCGTTCTTGTCCGACTTGTGTTCGTGTCCGGATCCGATCTGACCCGTGGATTCCGGATCCACGGATCTAGCACGGGTCGGGTTGGCTCCAAACTCGTGTATATCTGTGCCCGTCTAGACTCGTGTCCGACCCGTGGAAACGTGCAAAAATTCAAAAAAATAAAAAAATAAAAAAATCGAAAATATATATATATATATATATATATATATTAAAATAATGTGCAGTTTTAAATTCAAAAATTCAAAAAAAATAAAAAAAAATCATAAAATTCAAAAAATTGGACGGATCCGACCCGACCCGTGCCGACTCGTCTGGACCTGCCCGGGTTTATCACGGATCGGATTAGAGGTTTATCCACGAGTACCCGACCCGCCTCGTTATTAAAACCCTAATATTAACTTGACGATTGATCCAAACCGTCGATTTACTGTAGCGCGTCTATGCGATAGCTGATTCTGGTCCCGTTTGACACTCTTAGCACTAATGCCTCGAGTGCATCAAGATTCGGACAAATGTAGCAATACAACATATTATTTTCTTTTGACATGTAGCAATACAACATACTATGACATGTATACACGCCAAAACCAAACATGGGTTGTGCTGAAGTCATGTCATGGATGCGTGGAGGCTTTGTTGAATTGTTGAACACACGTGTCCACCTCTTTTAGTAGACCAACACAAGTGGGGTCTCTGTTCTTCTATTGCGCAGTACCGCGTCTCGACCGTCAGATGACGATAAAAAAGTTTTAGATATGAAATGCAAATTACAAGAAAATCGAACGATTTCGAAAGCGTGCAGCGCGGTGTCGCGTGTCAGACGATCTCATTCCATACAAGTGGTATGATACCACGACTTTTGCATCATACGAAAGCTTTTTTAGTAATAGTGTCGGATGTGTAAGCGTTAAATCAACATAAATAATCGAAAATGAATTGAGAATTTCTACTCTTAAATTAATTCATGCTCACAAAAATTCATGCAAACAAAGACAAAAGTACAAAACTATGAGAGAAATAACTCGCCTATTTATCATAAATCGATGTAAATTTTGAGTATTCAAATAAAGATATTTTCACATTTTTTTTTCTCTTATCAACATATATAGAAATAATTTAGCATTGAACATTATGTTAATGATTCTGAATTTCATAATTAATTATTCATATTTATATATAAAATAATCAATTGACCATAATGGTGAGGTACATCAAAACATAATTTGCATGGAAACACCGTAACAAGACCTTCAAATTAAATATGAATAATTGAAATTAAAGTACATTTTATTTTACATATTTGATAAGCAGTAAACTTCTATTCCTGGCTTAAAATTCCAACAATAACTTTATGGATATGATCATGAGTTTAGTGATCTACATGAATTGCGATTTGTATACCTCAATGATAAGTATTGTTATTGAGGGGTTTTATTTTAGGGAAAAAATTAGATAATCTAGATAGGTGCTTTTTAGATACTCTACTCAATTTATATCGTTTGATTGAAATATGTGGTGTGAATCTTAATGCAATTAAACAGTACAAAATCAGTAAAATATTTAGATGTACCTAAGTTTTTCCTTTTATTTTATTTTGTTCTTTTTTTGCCTCCTTTTCATATTTGTAAACAACTTTTTCGAACAAACCTGTTTACCTCAACTAGTTTTAAGTTTTGAAATTGATTTCACAAGAAGTTTGCATAGTTGTTCAATTTACAAAAGAGTGTTGAATCGTCAAATTTGAACTATATTAGCTAATTAATTATTTTTGTAAGGTTATTCCCTGGCTGAATTAGTCAACTACAATTATGTACTAAATTTATATTGAAATGAGATTTCATAATGATTTATTTTACAACCACAATTGACTTTGACTATATTAATCATGCCATTTTGTATTTGCAGATTAAACCATTTATTAGGGAATCATATTTCAACATAAATTTAGTACATTTTGTATTAATAGAAACTTTGGTGAACTACCAGAGGAAGAAAAAAAAAATACTCAAACATATATAATTCCTTTCCTTCAATGTTTGACTAAATTCTAAATTAGGAAAAATTGGAAGGACAAATTGAATCCAAGGAGAAATTTTGATAATCATACAATTTACATGAGGAGGCCTTATATACATAATGAGCCAATGAGCCCAAAATTTGAATATCAAGTAAATGATGAGGTAAAAGGTTTTTCTTAGCTTTGATTTGAGGCCTTTTGGGCATTTATCACAAATAACGAGCGGGCCTAGTATCGAAATTGTTTTAATAGTCGGATTTATAAAATTAAACCAGATTGGAAGGATCCGGCCCAATTAAATCTTTGGTATTGCAGGTATGAAGGGCTTTCAAATTTATAAATAAATAAATAAAATGGTGTCAGTAGCGCTGTCAAACACACGAAATGATGACGCAATACCTATTTGCGCTTAGTGTTCTACATACAGACCGGGTCGGGTACCTGTGGATCCGACCCGTCCGGATCCACGGGTATAATAGGTTCACGGGTCCAACATGGTGAGTCTCCACGGGTCCGAATCCAAAACCCCCAACCCAACCCATGATAAACCGGCGCGGGTTGGGTTCGGATCCGTCCATCTTTTCGATTTTTTTTTTTTTTTTTTTTTGAATTTTTTCGAATTTAAAATTTTTTCTGCACATTATTTTAATATATATTTTTCGAATTTTCCTGATTTTTTTCATTTTTATGATTTTTTTAATTTCTGCACGATTCCACGGGTCGGATCCACGAGTTTGGGGATTTTGGGCCTACCGACCGGTGCTAGACCGTGGATCCGCCAATCACGGATCGGGTCGGATCTGAACCATGAGGTGGATCGGACACAGACAGATCCACATACGGGTAATTTTACAACTCTATTTGCGCTCACTCCATGCATTTCCTTTAGACAATGCTTGCAAGTGACCTTGTAAATATTAGTCAGATTGGACAAGAAGCTCTAGTTCCAAGCTGGATCGTTGGATTTTGACTTGGTTGATGCAGAACTTGACATGCTTTTCTAGAAATCACAATGATGGAAATGTATTTAATAATGAGATTGATTGAATTGTAAATTAATAATGTTTCTAAGTATTATTATGCACTTATGCTTATAATAATACAAGCATAGACTTGTGTGCACTTCAATCGGTTCAGAAACTAAAAACTCATAACAATAATAACTTAATTAGTTAATTTACTTGATTAATATTTGTAAGTACTGAGTTACTACTGAGGGTATTTCTCAAGTAAATTAATATTTGCAAGTACTGTTACTACTGAGGCTATTTACCAAAATATACATCACTCAAATCCAAAAGCAAAATTATAAATCTCTCATCATTTTTAGAAGGAAACCACAAGGTCGTTACCGGAATTTGCAAGTGGTGGCGTGGTTCCTCAAGTGTGCCAACGATCGTTACTTGGCGACGGCGACTTCTCTGATGCGAAGAAATAGGTTTGCGTGATGAGAGAAAGAACTTAGAGCATCTCCATTTGTGAAACTTTTGGAATTTCTAAATTATTGCCACATCAATTTTAGAAATTAAATTTTTTTTAGTTTCTAAACTCTCCATCCCTAAAACTGGAAATTAGACTTTATAAATTGCCACGTCAGCAAATATTACCAATATTATGGAAGACGGATCAATTTTAGCCAATGAGTACGCCACGTCACAGTTTATAAATTCTAAAGCATAGTTGCTAAATAAGAAACTCTTGAGCAAAATTTCTAAATAGTAAACTCATTTACATCCCTAAAACTCATTTAGAAACTGCCACGTCATATTAGAAACTCCAAAAGTTTCAAGAATAGAGATGCTCTTAGATGTGGTGTGAATGGGCTGGAGAGATGAAATAAGAAATCTGAATTAGTGAATTCAAATATTAGATTATTAATTATTGAGAATAATAAGGCCAATAATTTGATTTTGTTTCCACATAAAGAGCTACGGGCTAGGCCTCAAATTGTAAGTGTCATTTTTAAAAGAAAACAAAGCCAACTTCCTGACTTGGGGTCCCATATCAATTAACTTTTTGCATTTTCGCTGATTTGTGTAAAAAAAATTTCATCATTTCGTTCGCATAACGTTAAATCGGTGCCATTATATCGTACGCTAAATCAGATATATCGGCCAAAAACGTCAAATTCGCAATTTCAAATATATCTTACGTTTTGCCTCTAAAAAACGCTAAATCCGTTTTATCGTCGTTTTATTTCCGTTATTTAAAAGCTTGGGCATTGTGCAAGAGAGAGACGTGTCATTAGTCAGAGTTTTAACGAGAGAGTGGGGGAGACGAAAAGAAAATAGAGAGAAATGAGAGGGCGAAGCGGTGCGTCTACGATTATGAGTATTTAAGTCTCTATAATTTCATCTATTTCAACTGTGCAATTCAAATTATTTCAGACTCAAAGAACACTAAGCGTAAAAACTCCATTAAACGAAACGAAATCGATAATTTGCATTTAATTAAGAAAACACTGAGATTTGCATATAATTAACGAAACCAAAATTTCTTGTGTTCAACGTTGCGTCGTTCGCGAACGTAATACAAAACGTTCAAAACACGTTGCGTTGACTGTTGTAGATGTCAGGATGTGTAATCAAACTTAGTTTGTCTAATCAAATCTTTTTATTGGGATTGTGTTTGATCAACCCGAAGGATCCGGTAATTAGTTGCATCTGCATTTCCTCTTATTTAACCTTTTTGGTGTTTTACGGTGCTCCAACCTCCAAGTCTGAAATCAACCAACAAATACGACAAACAACTTCGATTTGCAACTTTTCGCTCGCCTCGTCTGATCTCATTTGAATATTTGATAGTGAATCACGCGTATCGTACAATAAATTGCGTCTTGCTCTAGCGAATAGTATATAGTATCGCATCAAATCGTGCGATTCGTATCGTGAATCGCCTGATACTAAACTGATATTAACTTTAGTAAGTTTGACATAATGATAAATTAATGATGCAGAATGTTTCACTCCTAAATATTTGACAAAACCTGAGCTGGTCTGAACCGGCCAGGAAAACTCGAGGCCGTCATGACGTCAAATTCGTGCGAATTCGTTAAAAAAAAATCGAAATCTAAGACAAGTAGCGATCATTCTTGTTGGATAATCCGTATTAAATCTGACCCAATCCGATCCGTGAAACATCATAATCCAGTATAAACTTGTGCAATTGTGCAAATCTGGACAAATCCATGCAAACTTATCCAAACTTGCACAAACCTGACCAAATCCGTGCAAAGTCCGACCAAAATCGAAAATAACCCGAGAATAATCCGGATATAACAAGAAATAACTCATAAATATTCCCTTAAATTAAAAACAAAAAATAAAAAGAATTTCGAAAAAAAAAAAAAATCCGACCAAATCCGAGTAAAACCGAACGCTATCTAACTCAATTCAAACTCACCGATTTGCCAACTCATAATCTTAGTTGAATAACAGCCGACCTAAAAATTAAGTCAGTCAATATCCGATCTGATCAACCCATTGATCCGGATAGATTGAACCGATCTGATCCGATCTGATCCGGTTCATTTTCAATTCACTATTCGCTCCCGATTAAAATATTCTCCGTTCGTTTTGTTTGTTTGTCTCCACTGCATCGCTCCAACATCGTCTCTGTTCGGGTTTTTATTGCTTCTCGCGCGAGATAGAGAGAGAGAGATATTTCGCTTTCGATTTCGATTTTTGCTACTATATACATCGCCTTTCTCCATCGCCAGGTTCGAACTTCGAACTTTCTTTCCATAGCCTGTTCTTTCCGATTTTCACAATGGATGCTATTTCTAGATGGTAAAAGTCACTGTACTGTACTTCTTCAGTACGAATCGTGGTATAGAGTTATAGACAGAAGATGGTACATGCATTGCTTGAAGTCACTGTATAGTTAGCGTTAGAGTACTGTTTATGGTAACATATAGAAGATGGTATTAGTAATAGAATAGAAATTAAATGATGGTATTAGTAATAGAATAGATATCAGAATATAGTAGAAAGGTAGCTAAATTAAAATAGAACCTTGAAAAGTCACGCGATTTATTGTTATGCCTTGCAAATTTGATAGTCTGTTATTGGAACTTCCTTTTAATAAAATTCGTTCATAACTAGTTATTTTACTAGATTTCAAGGAAAACTTAATGTATCTTTAACGATTCAATATGATACTAATTACTAAGTACTACGACACAGGGTACATTGTACGGTTCGAAATCATTTTTATACATCTTATGCTTTAAGCAAATGAAATCGTGTGGTTTTTCTAAAAAGGTATTAGAGTTTCATTAATATGTTTTTGGTAAATCATGCATAGTTACTATTGTTTTGTCTTGATTTTAATTTTCAGGATATTTCTTCAATGGGAAACAGCTCAGATGATGAAGAGTCTGAAATCAGTGAGTCAGAAATAGAAGATAGTGTCGACAAGTTCTACTCTCAAATACAGTCAAATCACTACAAGGTCAAAAGATCAGACACTTCATACAGATGCCCCTTTTGCCCTGGCAAGAAGAAACAATCCTATGAGTACAAGGAGATCGTTCAGCATGCCAGTGGTATTGGCGCATCAAGTTCTAGCCGTCACAAACCAAAATCCAAGGCTGAGCACCTAGCACTCTCTAAGTACCTGAAGAATGACCTTGCTGACCCTGCATTGTTGCTCCAGGTGGCGATCTATCGCCCCATTATTCAGAGGACTGATGAGGAGAGGTATGTATGGCCCTGGAAGGGCATCTTGGTAAATATGCCAGTTTGGCTCCAAAATGGCAGTTACACTGGGGAGAAGAGGGATAAACTAATTGCAAAGCTCTCTGCATTCAGACCTTCTGATGTGCATGTTCTGTGGGACCAGAAGGGGCACACTGGTAAATGCTTAGTGGAGTTCGCTACCAACTGGGAAGGGTTTCATAATGCCATGTCATTCGAAAAGCATTTCAAGTCCAAAGGAGCAGGGAGATGTGACTGGGAAAAGAGCAAGCATACCTCAGTACAGGTTCATGGGTGGGTTGCTACAGAGTTGGATTTTTGCGGGCAGGGTAAGGTTGGAGATTTTCTGAGGCAGCATGGGGTTGTGAAGACAGTCAATGATGTCATGCAGGAGGAATCTAAGAGGATTGGAGCCCAGGTCGTAGACATGACGATGCAGATTGAGGCCAAAAATCAGGATTTGCATGAAATGGAGTGCAAGTATAACGCCACGGCATTGTCCCTTGAGCGAGCTATGGAGGATAGAGATAGGATAGTACAATCCTATAATGAAGGTCTGTTTCAACTTTCAACTGATGGGATTGGTATCAGATTGCTGTAGTTACTGGTCGGAACTAATTTTAGGACCATTTTCATTTTTTCAAAAATGGCTAAAATATTTAAGCACTGCTTTATTCCAGTTCCTCAAATGACAAGAAAATGATAAAGAAGTATTAACAAAGACATCAAACAAAAATAAGATAGTGCTTGATTTAGTTTGGAGTTTGGGCTCTGTAAATGTTGTCATTCGTTTGGACTGTTTTCTTGGGTTCATTGTAGTTATATCAATGTTCCTGTCTGTACACATGGTGTGGTTACTAGCCAATTGATGTTATTGTTTTTTCTTCTCTTGATGCAAAGACTCATAGCTTAATTTCATCTTTGCAAAATTAGAAAGAAAAAGGTTGCAAGAGACTGTCAGCAGGCATCATCAATATGTACTGGAACAAAACAATAAAATGAGGGCAGAATTGGAGTACAACAGGAGGCAGCTGGTAGAAAGAGACAAACAGCTTACAATTGAGTCTTCTCAGTATGAAATCAACAAACAAGAGCTTCAGAATCAGAGACAAAAGGTTCATTTCTAATAAAAAGAATTTCACTGTTTCATACAAAGAAAAAGCAAGGATAAATAAATTCTCACGAAAATAGTGCAGCATTAGAATGATGCAGCTATGAGTTATCTTAGCATATCGTATGATCTGGCTGTACTGCTAGTTTTCACAGTATCGGAAAAACTGGTATGAACTGGTATTTTTGCATTCCTTGATGTTTTTTAATTTGATTTTTCTTTATCGAGTCCTTAACCATTGAATCATTTATATACTTTTACTTTGTTCATTGTTATCCAGAGAGCAGAAAGTGAACAGAAGAAAGCAGATGAAGAAGTGTTGAAGCTCATTGAGCAACAAAAGGTATGTGTGATACTGCTATGCAGTTGTAGTTGGATGGATCATGGATAGCAGTCCATGTTTGGTTGGTGTTTCCATGTGCTGAATTTCTAGCAGTACCTTGCAATAAAGCTTTGATAAAGTGTTACTCAAATACATATAATTCTAAATCTCATAATAATTCCGTTTGATAACACCTCCTCCACCTTTACTTGAGCATCCTTCGCTTTCTTAGGCACTTAATACTTCCTCAGCTGGAAACAAAACCACCTTCTTTAGTCTCCTTTTATCTTAAATCTTGATCCTTGCAGCCCTTCAGGCATCTGTACCCATGAATTATGTCCTTAACTTCTACCTATGGGTTAAAACAACAGAAGATGAGTTCCTTAGTACAAATTAACTTTAATCCAACTTTGTTTTTGAATGGATAGTTACTTGAGGCAATCAAATTTCTTTTTACTTCTCACATTCTGTTGGATGGTTGCTATCTAATCTTTTCTACAATTCTTCAACAGTCCTCTACCCTACATTTTCACTACTTTTGGGAATCACTGAATTGGTACAGCAAACTGTAAGCAATTTGTTAATATGTGGGTATTTATTTTACAGAGAGATAAGGAGGAGAATCTGAAAAGGATTGTCCAGTTGCAAAAAGAACTGGATGCCAAACAGCAGGCTGAACTGGAAGTTGAGAAGCTGAAAGGACAGATTGAGGTTATGCGCCACATGGGTGGAGGTGATGACGACTCAGTTGTGAAGGAGAAAATGGACGAGTTGGAGGAGAAATTGAAGGACAAAATATTGGAGGTGGAGGTCAGCGAAGATCTCTATAAAAATCTTGTTGCCAGAGAGAGGAAAGCCAATGATGAGGTTCAAGAAGCTAGAAAGGAATTGATCCTGGTACCACATCTGTTGATAATTTTCCGTTTCTGAAAAAGAATTCAAGTAACTCAAGCTTAGAAGTCTTTAGTAATTATTTAAAGGAAGAGAGGCACCATAACATTAATAGAAACAAATTCCTTAATTCTACATGTATGGGATATTGGAGAATGGTAATTGGTGCTGTAATTTTACTAAAATTATCTGTCATACAATTTTGGTTAAAACAGGGACTGGAAAATATGTTGGCACCGCGGTCAACTATTGGACTTAAGAGGATGGGGGAGCTTAATGCAAAAGTTTTCAAGAATAGAGCACCAGCGGGGAAGGATGCTGGCTTGTGGGCCACAGTTGCCTGTTCTAAGTGGCAAGAATATCTCAAGGATCCTAATTGGCACCCTTTCAAGGTCATCATCCATAGCGAGGGAAGGGAAAAGGTGAATTGCTAGATTGCTTGATTACTTTATGTGGTCATATTTCCTCCGTCATCTTCTTTTTGTTAATGTGGCAGGATGTGTATGTTTTCTTAAGTGATGAATCCTATCTTGGTTGTGCAACTCAACTTTTCAACAGAGAATATTGTTGACCGAACAGATCTATCCTATTTGAGTAGGAGGTTTCTGAAAGAAAAGTGTCTGGTGGATCCTGACCCGGTCGTCCATGTGTTCGAGCAACTATCCACTGTTCAAGTAGACAACCATAAATTGGTCAAGTATGGTTGCGTGAAGAAAGCTCATCCAAAGATCCGACCCGACCGCCTTAATACATGGTTGGATTGACAGAATAGTTGAGGTTTATAGTGTCACCTGAACTGAAGCACTTGGTTCTGCTACATTCCGCCAAAATCCAACAACCATAAAAAACAACTACCCTTAAACCGCAACGCAAATTGGTTCATTTACTTTGTTTCTGCTTTTCTCTAATTAAAGGAGGTGTTACAAGAAGATGATGAAAAGCTTGTTGAGCTGAGAAATGAATGTGGTGAGGAGGTGTATGAAGCTGTCAAAACTGCGCTTCTCGAGTTAAATGAGTACAACCCGAGTGGCCGATACCCAATCAAGGAGATGTGGAAAACTAAAGAGAACCGAAAGGCAACCCTCAAGGAGGTTATCCAGTACATCTTCAAGCAGTGGAAGTCTCAAAAAGCTAAAAGAGGCAATTGGCTGGCATGACGTCATGTCATACGCTGTGCCAATGTTGGAGATGGGGATCATGTCATTGATATCATCTTTGTTGCCTTTCTTTATGAGAAGCAGCAGCGTGGTTATAAATAAATTAATTGTTAGCATTGACCAACGATTTACCTTAGACGAATGCATGTTTCTTAGTTCTTACCAAGGACTTCTGTCGGGAAAATTGGTGGTACCAGCTTGGATTATGCATCATTTTCTATTATTGTTAGCATTTTTCTTTTTTTTGCTAAAGAATTGTTGCTAGTAGAGTTTATAGAAATACGCAAATACTAAATATGCACAGTAAATTCTTCCAATTTATAGGAAAGAGGAATTAGCCATCTTTCTAGATCACTAGTAGTGATTATATGAAAACCCAGAGAAATAAGGTGGGACCCTTGAACAATACCATGTTTCTTTTTCCATTAACTAGCTATTCAATTTTTGTAAATAATAACCTAGTCTTGTGAATCCGGGTTCTCCTGTTTACAAAGAGCGAACCCGTTGAGTAATCGATCTGTATGAACATTTGCAATTCTTTATACCTTGTTTATGGTCCTTGTGGGACTTCATTAATTAATTTCTGTAGTTGAAGAACTGAACAAAAGTAAACAATTTCCATGTCATGCAATGATCTCTACCATTTCTGAATTCTGAAACAAACATGAATACCTAAAAGAGTCATCACATGGTTTCTATCTTTGTTCCTTCCCAAAGAAGTATGAATATGATGTTCTATTATGTACTGAGCATTCCGTTAATTCTCCAATTACAGTTCTTCAAATGTAAACATTCTTTTATAGTACACGACTTAGATTCTGGATTGATGAATGGAGATCAAAAGGGTGTAATTTTCTCAAACAACGAAGGCTGCTTATGTACGGCAGATAATGTGTTTATTTGCAGCTGTATACTTGAGTGAGTTGAGTCTAAAAGAGCCGGTGTGCTCTGGGTTCATGTAGAATTTAATCCCTAGTGCTCCTGCTCCAACAGCAATTTTTAAGTTGGTGTCCTTGTAGTATTTGTATTTCCCATTTGTGCACTGATTCTATGCGATAGTTTGCTTCTTAGTTTGTAGTTTTGAACCTTCTCTTTTTGACATCTGTTTGCAAAGGTTAACACAGTAGATGCATGCTTGTTCTGTCCACTTCTCTGGCTAATACTTTCTACTTTGAATTTTCCATTGAACAAATGTGATTTGTTACTCTCTTTTTTTCTTTTACATCTCTCTCTATAGCCTCTTCCCCTTCCCTTCTGTGTATTCATCATGCATGAACGTTCTATGTTATTAGTTCGGAGCTGTTCCTAGTAGGCTAGTACAAATGTACAGTCTTATTTTGTCTTTTGACCAATCGAGTTTCACAAGCTTTGATGCACACGTTGATTCTATAATTAAACAGCATTTATTGGATGGATTATATAAAGCAAAGGGGTTGTTTCTTTTTCCTGTTTATCAACTTTTCGTAGTGATGTAATTCGTCAATAAGTTTGGAGATATTAGAAATTCTTCGCAAGAATGTGTAAAATTAGAACTTTCTTTGCAATTGTATTCAAGTTTTAGGTGCAGTACTGGTAGCACTTCTTATTCATTTTCAAGTGCAAAATACATCTTCTAGAGCACCTTTAAAAAAAGAATTAGAATTGAGTTGTGATGTTTTCCGACAATGGTTCAAATGGTACTGTTTTTTTTCTTCTCATGTAGCAATACAATACATGTTAAGCCGTACTCTCCAGATTGTGTTTCATATTAGAAAAGACTGATGCTTCTTCCGAAATTCCTTTTGTAAATTACTAAATTTGAATTACATGACAATTGAAATTTCGAGTTGACTTTTGAGTTTTATCTTGACAAATATTTAGAGGATGGAGAAATCTCGATTTTGAACATTCTAAACGCAATTATCACATTATCATATCAATTTATCTCGTTGGATAATTGAATATCTGTAATAATTTTCTTAATTTGGAGAATATAGGTTACAAAAGGAAATGAATGAATACATTCATCAGTCCGAAAGTTTCTTATGCTTTTAGTTTATACTAGCGTTCCGCTCGCGCTTCGCGCGAAAAAGTTAAATTTTAAACTTTCATATTGCAATAACAAAATTATAATAAATCTTTTAAATAAAAAAAACAACAGGAGAAAAATTTGTGAAAAAATATTTATCTTCAGCGATTTTACTATAGCATGAACAGTAAAAACACAAAAAAGCAACATTAGAAATTTAAAAATATTATCTACAGTGATTTTACTATAGCGTGAACAGTGGAAATACTGTTTATGTCACTGTGGAAATAAACAGTGACGCAATGTTGCGCTACGAGTATATTAGATTAGATAAGCGCTCTTAAGATTGTACGGATTCTGATACTTATCGATATTATATTTTCGATCAATTAGATGTCTATGACTATCATTCATTGAATATATGCAGTAAAAACATTTGATTAAAAAAAATTGTAATGGTAGTGGCGAAGTAGCAAAAAATGATCTATTTTTTTTAGAAAAAGTGGAGTCTTTGTTTCAAATCTGATTCAAATTTTGACCTAAAGTCTCCCAAAAAATGAATGATCTAATTTATGTGTTTGTGTTTGAAAAAAGACAAATGTACAAACTATAAATGTAACTGTTGTTCAACAATTATAAAGAAAATATGATAGGAAAATAATGATAAATAGTACAAAACAATAATAAGAAAAAATATTAATTTATATATTATGATGATTATTTCTATAAAGAGTAAGGCTACGGTGCTTGGCCAAGCACCGAGCCTCCCGTGCTTGGGCGTCAAATCTCACAAAGGGGCCGCTAAAATTTCGATTTATCATTCTCAATAATTTCTTTATATCAAAATATCCTCGGATACAAATTTTTTCTATTTTTGGAGTTTTTTAAATACGTGTTTCGGATTTTTGAAAATGGCATAAAAATAGTAATAAAATAACCAATGTTTATGCATAAAAGTATGACACTTTCAAAAATTCGAAACACGTATTTAAAGAACTCCAAAAATAGAAAAAATTTGTATCCGAGGAGATTTTGATATAAAGAAATTATTGAGAATGATAAATCAAAATTTTAGCGATCCCTTTGTGAGATTTGACGCCCAAGCACGGGAGGCTCGGTGCTTGGCCAAGCATCGTAGCCTTATTCTTTCTATAAAAATAAAATTAGTATAAATTATGATGATTATTTTTTATAAAAATAAAAATATTTAAGTAAGAAAATTATTGGATGTTCTTGCAATTAAATTGAGAGAAGTTCACTCATTCTATCACATCATACTCCATCTATAGTAATAATAAGCATAATTTATTTATAATATTTAAAGGAGTGTTGTTTACAAATTTATCTAATTTTGTTTGAAATTAAGTTTAATTAGGTTACATAATCAGCAAGATCGAGATAATGTGAAAGTTTGAATTGTTTTGCAGATTTTACAAGGTATCAAAAGATTTTGTAACAAAAAGAACAATCTACATGAATGAAACTAATATGTCGAATTTATATATAAATTTAAATGATTTTGTTTATAAATTTATTTAATTTTGTTTGAAATTAATTTTAATAATTAGGTTAGATAATTAACGATGCGAAAGTTTTAATTGTTTTGCAAATTTTACAAGTTATCTCAAGATTTTGAACAAATTTATTTAATTTTGTTTGATTGTAAGTTTTGCAATTGCAATCAGTTCAAGCAAATTAAGCACAAGCAAATTGTAAACGAAATTAATAATGAAAATTAAGAGATGAGTTTAGAAAGTGCAAACAAAGCAATCCACAAGATGACACAAGAATTTTAACGGAATTCATATATCGACGATCCTACTCTCTGGGAATCCTGACCCTCCACGCGATAACAAGGTTCAGTCGATTCACTAAACAATACAAGTGAATTTACAACTTCAGAATTGGTCTCGCTTACACACACCGGTGGAGCACCAATCCTAGCCTTACACAATGTCGAACTTGGTCTCACTTACACACACCGGTGAAGTACCAAGCCAACGAGAACACAAATGTTACAAAGTTTGAAAACAAATAAAGAATAAAGATAATAACTCTCAAACAATCTCTTTCACTAATTTAACTTAATTTAGAACAAATGAGCTTGAGATTTTGAGCAATGAATTTGGCTAAGTTTTGCTCTAGAGAGTAATGATGGCTTCTCTAAAACAATTTTGAAATGTGGGAGCAAGAGTGGTGAAGAAGGATTGAGAGCATCCCATTTTATAGAGCTGGAAAAAGCTAGTTCAAAAAATTCAGCCGTTTCGAACCATTATGACGGTTTAATAACCGTTATAGCGGTTGGCACTACAGTCCAAAAAATTTGACCGTTGGAATAAGAAATTTTCTAGCATTTTGAACTTTTGAAGCTAAACCGTTATGACAGTTTATGAACCGCTACACAACGGTTTGAACTGGAATTTTTCTGGGTGCCAAACCGTTATACAACAATTTGTGTTGTTTGGGTTGATCAATTCTTAAAAAATCATAACTTTTGACCCGTAGCTCCGATTGAGGTCATCTTCGAAGCGTTCGAAAGATCGTGATGAGCTCTATTTTCTCAAGCCCAAAAGTTTTAAATTAACCAAGCATACAGATAATTTAACTAAAACATGTTTTGATGCTTGTTCTTGAGTCTTTTGCTCATTCATCTTTTGCATCCTTGATTTTTCAATAATTCCTACATAATTCTCAAAATACAAAACATTATAAAATTCAAGTCTATTTTGCAAATCGACAAATAAAAAGAAATTGTTTGAGACAACAATCTTCCTCTTTTATCGGTTTGCAAAACTCCAACTATATGTGCATATTTGAAAATTTTAATTTTTGAAGAATATGACACATTCATTTCTCCCCCTTTTGTGAATCGACAAAGGGTAATTTAGAAATTTATATAACTCTCTCGCGATATATGCACCAATAATCTCAATTGAATGATATAGCAATAAATTTCCTCCTTAATCTATGGAGTTTTTGAAAAAAAAACTTTCCCTCATTTTTTGCAATTTACCCCATATTTTGACAAAATTAATTTTGCTAGTCCTAGTTGACAAGTTTAAAGTTTAGCGGAAGCGAATTTTGAATTTTGGACTTAATTAAAATATGAGTTTTTTTATTTTCTAGGGCTCAATTTTTTTCATTAACTCTCCCTAAATATATACAATTTGTTTGGGGGAAAATAAAACCTTAGACCGTCAGGTTTGAATTTTAAGAACCCAAGCAATATTTAATATGTTGCTTTCCTTCTAAGGTTACTATCTAGAGATATATGGCTCTTTTGGCAAAAAAATTTGCAAAATGCACAAGTGGAGGTACTTCTTTTGGTCTTTATAAACTAGGTATGAAAATATTCTCTTAATTCATGAGCAATCCTTTGGCTTATGTAAACAATTGAAGTTTAATTTATGTGACTTAAAGTCATTTAAATTTTGAAAGACAACCCTTTGTGTTTCATCATATTGCGCATCAATTTAACAAGATTTTGACTCTTAATTTCATATTTCCAACCATTTTGTCTCTTATAATATGCATTGTTGGACCAAGATGAATTAAAATACCTTGGGACTAGTTTGAATTTAACATTGTTGAATCGATATCTAAAAGCATAATTAGATGCATCTTTAGTATTTTTGTATTTCTCCGTCTTACCTTTTTTTATTTTGAGTTAGTTTTAATTTATTTTTGGGGATTTGAGGGTGATAGGATCATAAATAAGAGGATGACATCCTCTTATATTCTAGATTCGACTTGTCATGCGGACTTTGTCTCTCATATAATTTACTCAAATTTATTTTAGTGATTTTCTTTAATGCACTAGAGGATTTTAAATCACCGTTTTTAATTTCCAATTTATTCACTTTGAACTCAACTTTTTCAATTTTTGACTCATAACCTTACACCTTGGATTTACACTAATTTTGTTTGTCTTTCTACTTCTCAATTGTATCATTTTGAACCTTTTATTGCAACAAGGATTATTTAATCTAATCGATGCCTATCAGAACTCTCATCTTTTTCAGACTCGAGACCGACTATGTAAAACATAGACGGAATTTTTCACATCATTCAACTCTTTCATTCAAAACTTTCCTCATCCGTGAACTGCAAAATGGAAGCGCCTCAAGTTTAAGACTAGCATGTGATAAAGTAATTAGTTAAAGCTTAAAAACTTTTGGTTGAATATACAGGGATTGGAAAATATATTGGGAATACGCACTGCTATTGTACTAAAAAAGATGGGTGAGCTTAAGGCAGAGGTGTTTAAGAAATCAGCACCACCAGGAGAAAAATCCTGACTTGTGGGCCACATATTGCTGTTCTAAGTTGCAAAACGAGCTCAAGAATCCTGAATGGCACCCTTTCAAGGAAGACGGCCATAGAGGGGAGGAGAAGGTAATTAAAACCCTTGGTCTCTTCACTCTCTTGATCAGTACTTGATTGGGTTGTTTTTGCTTCATTATTTCTTTTTTGTTTGTACTACAGTATGCCAAGTATTCTATTGGTGAAGGTTCTTTTTATGTCTTTGTGTTTCTTTTGGGTTCATTGTGCTTTCTGTGGGCCCAAATTTCCAGTAGAGAATCTTTTTGGGCTTAGAAATGATGGAAACAAATGTCAAATGAAGTACCTTTCAGTGAGTAGATTTTGTTTGAGAAGAAAAATCTGATTTGGTCTCCTCCTTGTCAAATCAGTGAATCACACATCTGGTTAATAGGTAATTAACCAGACAATTGTAATCTGGGTCAAGAAATCTTGTCTAAAGAAACTTAACACGTGGTTGGTTTGACCCAATAGGTCTAGATCAGTATTATCATGTGTGCTAAACTATTTGCTAGCTATTGCACTCTCACCAAATTGCAACAAACACATAGCAATTATATGTCCTTAGTGCAGTCTTTTCTGCTTGTTTTCTAATTGCAGGTTGTAATAGATGATGATGAAAAGCTTGTTGAGGTGAGGAATATATATGGTGAAGAGGTGTATGAAGCAGTCATTCAGTATATCTTCAAGCAATGGAAGACATTGAAATCCAAAAGGAGATACCCCTAAATGACGCTGTCATATTGGGTGTAAATGTCGGTGATGGTAACAGTTTCATGGGTAGCATTTTATTGGTTTTTATTATAGAAAAAAGATAATACTTGTATTTAAAGAAAAAATCATCGCTAACGTTGAGCTTTGACTTTTGTTGAGTGCTTGGTTTTTTGTATTGAAAGAATGGAGCTCTTGTTAATTTTCTGGCTCTTTAATGGTTGCATATGTGTTTTGCATCAAGATTTCTGTAGGGGGCCGGGCATTGGGTACCAGTTTAATTGTGTTCTGGCTCTTTTTTTTTTCTTTCTTATTTAATTTGGGCTTTGGGATTAAATTAAGGAAATAAGCAAATAGTAACCAAGAAGAGAAGGATACATTATTTCTCCAGCGCACTATTTGGTGATTCCATTTCCATGAAAACCCAGAGGAATTATGTAGGTAACCAAGAATGGTACCCCCTTCCTATGCCAATAACTAAATCACATTTTGTAATAAAAGCCTAGCCTCATAGGTACACAATTCACCTGTGAAAGTTCAACCATGATAAATTACTATTACTATTCTCTGTTCTCAGTTGCTAATTAAAACCGGTACGTTACCTCTCAGAACATTAATTTGCTGGTGAATTTAATTTGTGGGTTTGCAAGAAGAGCAACGGCTTCAAGTGGAGATTACGAATTCGAAATCTAGTGAAAGCTAAAGGTCACTGAAGAACTCTCGATCGCTTGAATAATATTTGAAGACAAAGATCATTCATCTATTCTTCTTCAAAAAAAAAAAGATGATGGATTTGCTAAAACTTGAAAAATATTATAAAGGGCTCAAATATGGGCCGGAATATATGTAATAGCCTAACGACTCCTAAAATTTTATAAAAGGCTTGAGATGTTATTGTTAATCGTGCTCTTAAGGTCCCATCATTATTTTAATCATTTTACTCGCTTAAAGCACATTTATGGGGCCCACTGTGTGGAATAAATCTTATTTCACTAGAAATATTAGTAACAGTAGTGTCCAAATGAGATTTGACTTTCAACGTAATTATTACTATATGCATTGTTAATAATTATAATATTATTATTAGAATTAGTAATAATTAATAATAACTTTACTAAAATTTTGAACCCAACAACTTAACCTTCTAAGACAAATTGAATCAAATTAAGAAATAATAAACAATAATGACAACCATCACAAAATAACCTAAGATTTAAACTTTATTTACATGAATTATTCACAAATGCAAAAATTAAGAAATTTGCGACGATAACCCTAGAAAATTAAGTAATCACATGATATTTAATTTCAACAACAATAATCACCAATACTCCACAATAATAACTAAATAACCTAATATTTGTAATTCATTCATAGTTTTCAGACTTATTAACAAAAATAATAATAATCTCAAAATTAATCTTTATATGAAGGACAAGGAGGAAAAAGAGAGATCCAACAATGAATCAAAGAGGAGGAATGAAGAGGGAAGCCAAGTGAGAAGGAGAGAGGGAGAAGGGAGATGGGGGTGTGGAGGGAAGAGAGGGTGGGATTTGGAGTTTCTAGTGTTCGAGTGGGGAGAAATTGGAAGAAATTTTGATTTGAGAAGAAAGAAAATATGAGGGAGAGAGAAGGTCATGGGTGGGTTTAACTAGTAAAAATAAATTTAGGAGCGCGACTAACAATAGCGCCCCTAAGTATTTTATGTCTCTGCAATGTGGGTCCAAGTTGTACGTAGGAGAAAGTGAGGTTGCAGTAAATGCAAAAGGTACGAGATAATAGGAGCGCAACTGTTCATAACGCCCCTACTTTATTTCACCTGGGACTTCTCTGATAGTTCAGAGAGGATTCAGTCCACTAGGGGCCCAACTAATAATAGCGCCTCTACTGGACAGAAAAAAAGTGGTCCAGCTAGATTCGAACCCGAGCACTTCCACTCCTCTCCACAGCGCCCTACCACTAGAACATTTGTATTTCTCAAAACTTATTGAAACAATATTGTACTTACCCTTTCAACATGTCAGGAATTTCTATTATCTCCTCAAGCTTATAGGAACTTACCATTATTATTATTATTATTAATATTTTTCATTACTATTATTAAATTTTTTTGTTATATTTTTCTTATTTGCATTATTTTTATGATTATTATTATTACTGTAATCATTAGTATTATTTGTATCATTTTTTTATAATTTTACTTATTTTCATTATTATTATTGTAATCATTAGCACTATTTTTGTTATTATTAATATTATTAATTCTAATAATATTGCTAATATTATTAAGAATACATATAATTTACTTATTTTCATTATTATTATTTTAATCATTAGTATTATTATTAATATTATTAATTCTAATAATGATGATAATATTATTCAGAAAACATCGAAATGTCAAATCTCAATAGGGGCGCTACTGTTAATAGCGCCACTAATGAGATATGATTTATGTCCAACAGTGGGCTCCAGAAATGAGCAGAAAGCGAGGAAGACGATTAAAATAATGATGGAATCTTAGGGACGCAATTAACAAAAGTGCTCCCGGTCCTTTGTAAAATTTCAAGGGGTGTTGCGCTATTACATATATTCCGGCTCATATTTGAGCCCTTTTATAATATTTTCCCTAAAACTTAAAACAGGTCCTTAAACGTCTCCATTACATTTGTAAATGGAGAAAGTGAAGAATTGAATCAAATTTCGGAAATTTTTCATAGAGGGCCAAGCAAAAGTTTCAACAGATAGGGCCAGAGGCACCCTAAAAATTGCACAGAGGGCTAAGGGCGCGACTAACAGTAGCACCCCTAGGAGATTCGATTTTTTTTTTCTGAATTCAAGGCAGTTTGCAGTGCATGTACCAATTGTGGGCCTTGCATGTCAGGGGCGCGACTAATACATGCGCCCCTGACATGCTGTACATTTTTTTCTCTATTTATACACATTTTAATAATGACTATTAAAATAGTAATTTTAAATGCACTTATTATATTTATTATAAATAGATGTGATAATATTTTTAAATAAGTAATAATATATTTAATATAAGTAATGATATATTTAATATAAGTAATGATATATTTAAATAAATAATAATATATTTAATATCAGTAATAATATATTTGAATAAGTAATAATATATTTATTAAGTATAAGTAATGATATATTTAATAGAATTAATAAATAGAAGAACTAATATATTAAAAATATTATTACATTATTAAATATATTATTACAAATACAAATATTAGAAGTAATAAATAAAAGTTATTAAATATATTAAACTTAGTTATTACAAATATTTATTTAGTAATTATTAAAAATAGAAATAATTATAGATTAAAGTGTTGTTTATTATAAGTAGAAAGGTTTATATCTTATTAATACTAAAGATGTTGCAACTATTTCGAGAAATACAGATGGTCCAGTGGTATGGTGGTTTGAATAGAGGCGCTGAGTTTGTGTGAGGGCATGGGTTCGAACCCCCCTCCCTACCATTTTTTGGATTTAATTATGGGTGCATGTATTAGTCGCGCCCCTAAGTGCTGAAACAATTCCAGAGAGCACCCAGTTTTGAAATGAACATAGGAGTGCAAGTAATAGTTGCGCCCCTGAAAAATTCGAGAGTGCCCCACATGGCAGCTACACAAGGTCACAAGGGCGCAACTATTAGTTGCGCCCCTATGTTAGCAGACTTACAAAGCTTGTTTTTTGTTTAATTTTCATTTTTCAAAATGCATTACAAGGCAATTAAACAAGTTTGAAACAAGTTTGAAACAAGTTTTGTCATTCTTTAAATATATTATTAATACCATTCTTTAAATATTGTTTTTTGTAATAATATTTTTAATATATTAGTTCTTCTATTTATTAATTCTATTAAATATATTATTACTTATACTTAATAAATATATTATTACTTATTCAAATATATTATTACTGATATTAAATATATTATTACTTATTTAAATATATCATCACTTGTATTTATAATAATTATATTTAATATATTATCACATCTATTTATAATAATTATATTTAATATATTATCACATTAGAGAGAACCATCACACAATAGTTCAAAGAAGCTCCAAGAAGCTCCAACACACCAGCACGATTACCAGAATTTCAAGATTCCTTAGCTCAAATCTGGCTACACCGATGGATGCCAGAGAAAGGGCTAGGATCGCTCGGCTCATTCAGGAGTTCGGAAATGATGACAACGCTCGTAAACCTTCGTATAGAGAAATTCTGACCAAGGGTCCCAACAACAGGGACAAAATGGAGATGCCATCAAGAGGAATGAATGGAGGTGAACGTTGGCCGTTGCGTCATGTCGAACATCCGAATTTCAAGGGGAAATCTGTCAAAAGAGGTTTGATGTTCCCCAGTTCTCGTTTTGCTAAAGATGCTCCAGCAAAACAAACTCATCGAGACCGTCGACAGTGCTTTCGTTGCGGCGAAAGAGGTCATCTCGCGAATTCTTGTAGAAATCCAAAAATCTGCTTTACCTGTCGCGGTACAGGTCATATTTCTTCCTCTTGCCGCTTTCGCCAAAATCGAGAGGAAACTAGATCTCAAACTCATTTCTCCAGATCAATTCCAGAAAACTCTTTCAAAAGTTTGACACCTTTGCAAGATTGGCCTGTTCTTCAATCGCAAATTATCTCTGAGAATAAGAAAAAACTTCGAGAGAATCCCAGATCTCAAAATCAATCCACCAGATTCTTGAAACCTACTCACATTCGACCTATTACCTCCGAAGAATCAATGGCGTTTGTTCATCAGCTGGAGCTAGGAGGGGCGGAATTCGAGCAAGCTCATGCTTATCTCAATCATAGTTTCATTATCCAAGCTCCTGAGGGGGTAGGTATTCCAGAAATCATAGGAGGTCTTCAGCTCTCACATCAAGTAGTGGGACATTGGTCGGTGGGAGCGTTAGACAAGAACCGCTTCTTGATTGAAGGTCCACCTTCCTGGGTCCAGAAAATGAAATCCACAGGTGTGTGTGAACTAGGCCCTTTCTCCTTTGCTGTCATTGATAACTTTTCTGAACTCTTCTCATCTGTAAAAATTGAGAGGAAATGGGTTAGATTACATAACATTGCTTTTGATATGAGGGATCTTCATACTCTGGATTCGATTGTTGCTCTTTTTGGGAATTTAGTTGACTGGGATCAAAACACGTTTGATGGAACTGATTTGAGGTGGGCAAGGGTTTGAGTAGATATTGGTGATCTAAGTATGGTTCCTCCTCATCTGATGTTCAATGTGACTCGACTTGGTGGTAAAAGAGAACTGATCAAAATAGGCATTGAGATAGAATCAGAAACATCCCCTCCTGTGATTGATTGGAAACCTCAAGATATAGTTTTAGCTATAGATAAGATGAAATTGCAGCTGGAAGCAAGAGTAAAAATAGCTAAATATGGGGGAAAAGCTATCTCCCAAACAAGGATATCTCCCAAAACTGTAACCAACTCATTGAATTCTTACAACAATCTGACTTCCTCTCAATCCATTAATCAAGATCCAGATGGATATCTTGGCTCTCTCAACTTTATCCCTTCAAATGAAAACTCTCAGACTAACTCCACCCTTACCAGAAACATAGATAAAGTTAGACAAAACCTAACTCAGAAAGACAAGGGGGTTAAGATTGGGAAATCTGGTAGCAAAATTCAGAAAAGAGGTATTGACAAGGGTAAAGATAAGGCCAAAGAGGATGAATGGACTCTGATGGAAATTGAGAATAAATTGTTAAGAAAGGAGTTACGAGAAATTAAAGCCATGCAATTGCAAAAGAACAAGGAAGACAGTAGAGAAGTAGGTGATTCCAGCAAGCCTGTGCCAGTGAAAGAAAGAACCTTTCTGCAAATGGTTCCTAAGAGACCTCCTTCAGGAGCTGATTTGAGAAGAAAGGAACTGAAGAGCAAAGGAATGTTGGCTAAATATGGTAATCATTTACTTTTTTCACACTTGACTGAAAATATGATTGGTACTCTATTTTCAGACTTGGGTATTATATTTGCAGATTCATACTCACAGCAACAATATATCAACTATTTTAGACAAGTAGAGTTACACAAACAAATGGAAATTATTGAAGATATGACTGTCTTTTGTAAAAGGGTTTTGGGAGATAATTAGTAGATCAAGTTAAGATAAAGAATTAAGCTGCTTGGTATATAAAATATTGATTAATGATAATACTAAGTCTTAACATAGGAGGATTAGGTAGATTAGAAAAAAGAAAATATTTAAGAGATTTGATTATATCTGAAAAGATAGATATCATATGTGTTCAAGAAACAAAAAGAGAATTATTCACCCATAGAGATTTAGATTATATAAATGCTAGATTTAGCTGGTCTTATATTCCTGCTGTTGGTTCAGCAGGAGGCATCCTATTAGGATTACATGAAAATAAATTTCAAATTAAAAGTTGGATTAAGGGTATTAATACTTTAACAGTGGTTTGTCAGAATAAATTAGATAATAAAATAATTGCTTGTACTAGTGTATATGGTCCCAGTATATATTCACAGAGAAGTATGTTTTGGAATGAATTAGATTTAATTTCTGCGATGATCAACATACCTTGGGTGGTTACTGGGGATTTTAATGTCATTAGACAAAGAAATGAAAAAATTGGTATCTCTTTTGATCAAAGAAGTATGGATAACTTTAATGAATGGATTGATGATAAATATCTCATTGAATATAAATGTACTAATAAAAAATTTACTTGGGCAAGGGGGGGTAGAAGTAGACAGCAAGCCTGTCTAGACAGATTCTTTGTAAATTTAGAATGAAACTCTATGTTTCATAATATTAAGGTTCATGCTCTCATCAAACAATTCTCAGATCATAATCCAATATGCATGGAATTTGGTCCTAATATAAATAATAGACAATACCAATTCAAATTTGAGAAATATTGGATTCAAATAGAAGGATTTGATAATAAAATTGCTGAATGGTGGTCTCATATAACATTAACAAGAAATAAAGCAGAAGATTGGCAACTAAAGATAGCTAGTCTAAGACAAAAGCTTAGGGGGTGGAGTGCTAATAATAGAAAAAATAATAAAGAACAAAAATTACTTTTACAACAATCAATTCAAAACTTTGAACTAATATCTGAAGATAGAGAATTAGATGTAGAAGAATTACAAACATTTCTATCTTGTAAGGAAGATTTATCTGAACTGCATAGGATAGAAACCATTTTTTGGAAACAAAGGGCTAAAAATACATGGCTAAAGGAAGGGGATGCTAACACAAAATATTTTCATACTATTGCATCTTATCAAAAAACTAATAATACAATTACATCTCTCAATATAGATGGAAACATGGTTAAAGATGAAAACATCATTAGAAAACATGTTTTTAAACATTTTAATCAATTATTAGGCACAGTAAATTCAACTAAAGGACATTTCTCTGATGATCTATGGGAACAACAAGAATTAGTAACTGAAGAAGAAAATCTGAATCTTATAGCTCCTTTTACAATGGAAGAAATTAAACAGGCCATATTTGAAATGGCTGCTGACAAGGCCCCAGGACCTGATGGTATTCCTGTTCTATTTTATCAAAAGTATTGGGATGTTGTTAAACATGATTTGTTTAGTATGTTTACAGATTTTTATAATCATAACTTTGATTTATCCAAATTAAATAGAGCTAATATATGTTTAATTCCAAAAATAAAAGAGGCTACCAATATTAATGAATATAGACCAATTAGTTTGTTAAATTGTTCTTACAAAATATTTACCAAGGTTTTAGCAAAAAGATTATATTCGGTGCTAGATAGATTAATTGGAAATAATCAAAGTGCTTTTCTTAAAGGAAGATATATAATGGATAATATTATTTCAGCTCATGAAATTTTAGATACAACAAATAAAACTAAAGAACAAGGACTGATGATCAAACTTGACTTTGAAAAAGCTTTTGACCAAATAGATTGGGAATATTTATTTAAAAGTTTGAAACAAAGAGGTTTTCATGAGAAATGGATTAACTGGATTAAAAGTGCTTTGATTAAGGGACATAGTAGTGTAATCATAAATGGGCAACCAGGGGCTTACTTTGAATGTAGGAAAGGGGTGAGACAGGGAGATCCCTTATCTCCATACTTGTTTATATTAGCTGTTGAAGGGTTAAATAAGATTTTATCAAAAGGAATAGAACATAAACACTATGAGGGTTTGGGGGTTCGATTACCAATAACAGGAAAATACTCAACCTGCAATATGCTGATGACACCTTGTTATTTGTAAAAGCAGATGTTACAATGGTTGAAAGATTAATATGGTCTTTAAGATTATTTGAAGGGATATCTGGTTTGAAAATTAATTATAATAAGACAGAAGTGATAGGATTAAATGTACCAACACACCTAGGTAATTATTATGCAAATTTAATTGGTTGTAAATTGGGATCACTACCAATGAAATATTTAGGTTTAAATTTGCATTGGAAAAAACCTTCAAAATCAGACTGGTTGAAATTAATTGATAAAATCAAAGGAAGATTGCCAAGATGGAGGGGAAAATTATTATCCTTGGGGGGGAGATTAGTGTTACTCAACTCAGTACTCTCTTCTATTCCTTTATATTACATTGCAATTTATAAAATGCCTAAATGGGTAGCATACAAAATTGATAAGATTAGAAAAGAGTTCCTATGGTCAGGTACAGAAAAAATAGGGAAAAGGAAAATTCATTTAGTAAAATGGGAGAGAATATGTAGAAAAAAGAAATTTGGAGGTTGGGGAATTTTAGATTTGTCTCAAATGAACATAGCATTACTTTGTAAATGGGTATGGTTATTCATGTTCCAACCTTATAAAAGTTTATGGAAAACTATTATATCAGTAAAATATCACAATAAGTTTAATAAACATGGATCACAATTTTGGAAGGGTATCTCACAATACAAACATTTTATTCAAATTGGAAACAGAAGGATAGTAGGTAATGGGAAATCAATAAATTTTTGGAATGATAATTGGCTTGATAATTATCCTTTAAAACTACAGTATCCATTAGTTTATCAAAAATCAAAATCTGATAAGATAACTTTGGATCAAATTTGGAATAATGGTCAAATTAAACTAAATTTAAAAAGAGGTGTAAGTAGAGAAATGAAGGAGCAAAAAATTGAACTGTTAAATACTGTGAAAAATTTACAGATAACTGATGAAGAGGACTCATCAGTATGGACTTTAGAAACAAATGGCAAGTATTCAGTCAAATCACTTTATGAATTCTTAAACTTTGGAGGAGTTAGTATTCAATTAAAACAGTCAATTTGGATATTAAAAATTCCTATGAAATTCAAATTATTTTTATGGTTGACTATCAATAATAGAATTCTTACAAGGGATAATTTAAACAAAAGAGGGTGGGATGGAGATAAAAGTTGTGTTCTCTGTGGTCAAGATGAAACAGTTCTTCATTTATTTTTACATTGTCCAATTAGTTGTGCTTTTTGGCAAAAATTAGAATATCACTGTGATGAATGTCGAAATTTCAATTTTGAATCATTGGAAGATCTATGGAATTCATTTACCAGACTAAATGGGAAAAATCTGCAACATTGGGGAAAAGTATTAGCTGCATTTGTATGGATAATTTGGAATACAAGAAATAAAATTATTTTTCAACAAGGACAAATTTCATCTATGGCACAGCTTTATAATTCGATTATGCATTTATATAAATATTGGTCAGGTGCTCCTAGTAAGGTGGCACACCTGTTTCAGCAACAAAGCAGAATTATGGAGGATGTTATTGAGACACAAGACAGGATAGGGGATCAAGAGGTGAATTCCTCTTCTGATGAAGATTTGTTAGATGGTTAATTGAAATAAAATTGTATGAATGGTTAAAAAGGGATTATTTTGAATGTAAGGGTTTAGATGGTTGATGCAGGACTAGAACTGGATGAATTAGTTTAGCTAAGAGGATATTTTGCTTTTATTTTGATCATTATCAGGTACAGATCTCCTGTACTGAAACTATGTTTGTATGTTGCCTCCATTGGAGGCCGATGTCTGAACTCGAGATCGTTTACAATAAAAAAAATATATATTATCACATTTATTTGTAATAAATATAATAAGTGCATTTAAAATTACTATTTTAATAGTCATTATTAAAATGTGTATAAATAGAAAAAAAAATGTACAGCATGTCAGGGGCGCATGTATTAGTCGCGCCCCTGACATGTAGGGCCCACAATTGGTACATGCACTGCAAACTGTCTTGAATTCAGCAAAAAAAATCGAATCTCCTAGGGGCGTGACTATTAGTCGCGCCCTTGGCCCTCTGTGCAATTTTTAGGATGTCTTTGACTCTATCTGTTGAATTTTTTGCTGCTTAACCCTCTATGAAAATTTTCCTCAAATTTCAGTACTGACAAGTTCTTAGGTATATGGTCACAGTATATTCCATTGTAGTGCTGAGCGAGTACTCCAAATGAGTAATCACATGATCCCTTATCAGTTTGAATAAACATGTAACCCTAATTAACCTAGTTCTTACCCCTAGTTATGTTTAATAGTCTATGATTTCCCATACCGTTACCATACTCATCAATTATCATGCATAATTATTATTCAATCTCCACAATTGATGCAGTCTTTATTTTTTAACTGGCAGTAGTGAAGTACTGCCGTCTCTGTGCTCATTGAAAATTCCACAAGCAAGCACAACACCCGACCAAAGAACAAGAATAAAACAAGAAAATGCATGTTGTAAGTGTCCGGCTTCCAGATGTACCATGTACCAATTCATAATTGTGCTTGTCAGATAGGTACAATCCTACATGTAATTATGTATTGAAAAGTATATGTCTGAACGTAATTCACATCACTTCATAACTTCTCAAATTGTGACAGAGATGGGATTTATTATTGGCATTCAACTTGTCAACCTTTTATTTTGGGCTTAAAGTCAACAAATATTAGATATGTTTATGAATTATCTCAATTATGTACAGGTATTAAAAGTTATGGAACTTTTAACTCCTTTTGGATGGCCAGGGTTGAAATTATCAAATATTTGGTTTGTTGATTTTAATTTGTTAACTATTGATGTATATTTCAAATGATCTAATAGTCTAGTGGTAGTTAATTAGAGTGATTTTTATGAGAATCATGTGTTCAAACTTCTGTGAACACAAATTAAATTTGCATCTAGTTAAGAAGCCTTTAGTAATAAAGACTGGAGCTAGAGTTTCAGAAACCTAAATATGTCCAAAAAAACAAAATAAAAAAAGCTATTAATGTATATTAAAATAAAATTTGCATGAGATAATTTGTTTACACCTGTAGCATGCAATATATGACCAAATTAATCAATTAGGGTCTATTTAAAATTTTGAAGTACTGTTTTTTATATAAGTTTGCTGGCCCCGGCGAGACACTAGCTAGTAACTAGTTACTACTGGTTATGGGTATTGGGTTCCTCTTTATGGACTTATGGTATCTCATTTTCTAAGAGAAAATATTAACATCTCTCTTCCACGTATTTAAATCTAAAACAAATTATTAAACCAAGAATATTTATCTAATATATATGATATCTTAAGTCATGCAATTCAAGGAGGGTTTCAATACCACAAGTATTTTTTGCCACAAGAATAAAATAATAAAACTCACTTTTCACTCAAATTTCAAAATTTGAAATTCAGATTTTGATTCAAATTAACCGTTGCTCTTGTTATTTTCACGAAAGATGCATATACACACATAAGACTATAATTTCGGTTCGGTTTGGGTGATTTCAAAGCTAGCCTTGTGCAGAGGTGGCGGAACTATTCAAGAGATGCCTGTGTTTAATTATTTTTGTAGTAAAAAATGAGTTTTTAGCGATATTTTAGTGGGTTTTAATGAGTTTGTGCTCGAGCTTGATCTCAACCTCAGTGTCCGAACTTAGTTGTGTCCTGACTAAAATAGCCTCTGAATCCGCTCTTGACCTTATGCTAGAATTGGATGTAAAGTTTGTAAAACTATCTTATTAATTTTCTTTTTAATTGGAAGGAAAGAGGTACGTAGGGGCAATAACCTACTCATCATTAAAAAATAAATAATAAGAGTTTATAATTTTTGTAGTACATATGTTATAAGATCAAGTATTGAAAAAAATTAATGCATTGAAATATATCCACCAGAGGCCAGAGCTAAATATATTGTTTAATCTGTTACAACTTGAACTTATAAATGAACTTAAAACTTCAAAATTCTACATGTACGGACCTCTCATTGGAATAAATTAACAAGATCATCAGTATGAATTTGAAATATAAATCTCAAATTTTGAAATATAAATGGAGAATAGAGATACATATATTAATTAATTTGCTTTGTTAAAAGAAGAAACCTCCTTAGTTTTCGGCAGGAATATTTTTGTTTTGAGTGACAGACTGATAGAGTGACAGTTCAATATTTCTGTGAAGGAATATTAAATAAGAATTCAACACAGTTCAAACTGCAGTACTTTTTTGAAATATGTATGTATAATAGGAATTTATTACAGTGTGGTGGATACATGCATGAGATCTAGAGATAGGGAAAGCTAGCTATGTTATGTGATGTTGCTGGTCCATGGGAGGCAACACAGCAACAAAGAGAATCGAAGAGAGGTGTTATTACTTGCATTTATACAGTGTCAGTTTTAAACTTTTTAACTGTGGTTCTGTGGCTAGCAATTATCTAATGTGTGTGTGTGTGTGTGTGTGACAGAGAAGAGTGTCAGATCTTCTGTATTGGTTGAGGTGCAGGCATCAAGCAATTCATGTAGAAGATAATTAAATACTATGTATATGTCGTTAGCCAAACCTTCATATTATCATTTCTTAATACTATTTAATATGACATATTTTATAAAATTAGTATTTCTTCTTCTAAATTATAATATTACATTTTGCCTCTTTTAAACTTCAAAAACTTACTTATTTTATTGTCTTTTGTATTAAAACGCATTTTTAAATTTTAAAATGTGTAACTGTTGAGAATAACAAGTCTTGAAGGACTAAAATGTAAAATAGGAAAATAGAAAAAGAAAAAAAAGGGAAAAGTACTGTATAACAGTAGGAAAGTGTACCATGCACTACTGTGCAACGGTAAAGAAACACAATGTATAAATCAAGCAAGAAATCAAAGGAAATAAAAACAAGTGAGGAAAACTTACAGGAAAAAAATATTCAGAAATCAAATCTGTTCTTATTAAAAAACGACTCTTATTTTTTACATGGTATCAGAGCATTATCCTCATCACTGTATCTGTTCTTACCACTGTATCTGTTCAGATCAGTTCTTTTCCTATTATCAAAACCTTTCTTTTGCTCATCATATACCAAAACCCCACCGACTGCCTTTTCTTTCCACCTACAGTTCCTGAAGAACTGAGTACCAGGAAAAAAACCAATACCAGAAACAGGCAGCAAACAACATGGCAGCAGAAACTGCCCCAACCACAACCACCATCAATAACAGCATTACCAATATTGAAGTAGCACCCTCAAACATCTCAGCCAAATTGGGTGATCACAACTTCCAACTATGGAGTAAGGATGTAACCCTAGCTCTCCATGAGAGGGAATTATTCGAGCATGTAACAGGTGAAGAACAACCACTTGATCAGACAAAAAACCCAACCGAATTTAGGCTATGGAGGAGAAATGATTACAAAGCAATTAATCTACTTCTCAACTCCATGGAACCTAAGACAAAGCAACTATGTACCACAACTCCTCATCCGATCTCTGAAGTGCAGTAGACAAGCACTTCAGTCAGAAGAAAAATTTCTCACATGTCTATAACCTCAGAAAGGAGATCCAAGGTCTGAAGCAAAATTCAAGACCTATGATTCAATTTATAGGCGATCTCAAGCGAATATGGGAAGAGTTCAACCTGTATAGAGCTCCCACAACCGACCCAACCATCATCAAAGAGCGTGAACACGAGATGTTGTACCAGTTCTTATCAGGACTGGACGACACCTATGAGCAGATGAGGGGTCAAATATTGTTCTCCTCCGACCTCCCAACCCTAGACGATGCTATGGCAAGGTTTCATGGGGAGGAATCAAGGCGGGAACTCATGAACGGTGTCGTAAGCCAAGAAAAGTTAGAATGCGCAGCCATGGCAGCAGCGAAACCCCCAATCACTCCAAACACCAGCACCTTGCATCAACATAAAGGGGCTAAGAAAAGGGGGAAGTGCGAGCACTGCAGAAAAGAGGGCCATGACAAGGCCAAGTGCTGGCATTTAAATTCAGAGCTCCGACCAAGCTGGTGGAGAGACGATTGGGAGATTGAAAAAAAACCCTAAGGGGGAGAAGAGGCAAGTGTATGGTGCGGCGCAAATCGACACAAAGAGGGAAATAAAAGGTGGGAGAGACGAAGCGCAGCCGACGTAGAGAAAAGAAATTATCGGCTCAAAAGAAATCTCAACGCTTCTGGCCCATTTAAGCAACTTATGCGCAGAGTCCAGCAGCACAAGGCCCAGGCCCAACTCAGATTTCTCTAACTCTGTGTTTAAAATTTACCCTGGCCCAGAAACAGAAAGGTCCAGCACATACACAATACCTCAAAAACGTGTATGTCAGGCCTAAGGTAAAACTACAGTACCAAATCAGTTTCTTGAACAGAAAATTGCAGACCAATTTTCTGTACAAAAATCCCAGTCAAAGTTAATATCCAAAATTGGAAAAATAAAATGCACATCTATTGGAAAAACAACTGAAAATAAAATGGACAAACTAATATGGTTATTAGACTCGGGTGCTACAGATCATATGACCGGAAACAAAGACCTCTTGTGTGAATACGTACCAATTGAAATGAAACAATTTGTGTATGTAGCAAATGGTGAGAAAATGGAAATTTGTGGCTATGGTAAAATCAAGGTTTTCTCGAAAATTATTAACAAAGTATTACATGTAAAAGAGTGCACATCAAACTTACTTTCCATAGGGAGACTATCTAAAGAACTAAATTGTGAAATTAGTTTTTCATCAAAGTGTGTATTTTTTCGGGATTTGATAACGAAGAAGATGATTGGTGAAGGAAAATTTCAAAATGACCTATATTTTGTACAAATCTACAAATTTAGTCTCATTTCAAAATATGACAATGAGATATTATGGCATAGGAGAATAGGTCATCCCTCCGATAGAATCTTAAAATATGCTTTTGATTTCTCAAATTTTGATTGTAGCCAATATGAGGTTTGCAAATTTGCAAAACACACAAGGTTACCTTTTGTAGTATCAAATTCTAAAAGTAATGAGAAATTTGAAATTATCCATTCCGATGTATGGGGACCCGCTCCTTTAGAGTCCTATAACGGTTTCAAATATTTTGTGAAGTTTATTGATGATTTTTCACGTTCAACTCATTTGTATTTGTTAAAACATAAAAGTGAAGTTCCTACTATTTTCCAAGAATTTTCTAACTTAGTAGAAAACCAATATAATACTAAAATTAAAATATTTAGATCCGATAATGGAACGGAATTTACAAACCAAGCAATGACAAGTTTTTTAAAACAAAAAGGAATTTTGCATCAAACTACATGCGTCTATACACCTCAACAAAATGGGATTTCCGAACGGAAAAATTGCCATCTTCTTGAAGTAACTAGAGCACTTATGTTTCAATGCAACATTCCTAAAAAAATTTGGCCGGATGCAGTTCAAATGGCCACCTATCTAATAAATAGACTACCTAGTGTTATACTTGATAAAAAAAAGTCCTATAGAAATTATTTTAAATAAAAAACCAAACCTTAACCATTTAAGAATTTTTGCACATGTTTTGTACATCAAAATAAAAAAGACAAACTAGATCATACATCTATTAAGACAATATTTTTGGGTTACTCTTCTCAAAAGAAAGGATATAAGTGTTATGATCCTACAAATAAAAAACTATATATCTCAAGGGATGTAACTTTCTTTGAAGATCAACCATACTTTAGTGAAGAAAAAGGGAACCTTGATAAAAACATAACCACTAATGATTTTATTCCAATGGATATTAATCTTTTTCAAGAGCAAGTTGTAATAGGGAATGAAGAAGAAGGTGAAAGCCATCAAGAAGAATCAAGTGACAATAATGCGCAAGAAGAAGAGGATCAAGAAAGAGAAAAAAATTCAAATAAGAAGGTCTACATGACCTACTCAACCATCATCAAGGTTAAGGGATTTTATAACATATAAGGTACAACATCCCATTGAAAACTTTGTTTCATATAAGAATGTATCAAAATGTCATAATGCCTTCATTGAGTCCATTGAAAAAGAAAAAGAACCAAATAATTTCGAAGAGGTCAAAAGACATAATGTATGGAACAAAGCAATGAAGGAAGAATTAAAGCACTTGAAAAAAATGATACATGGAAAATTGTCACTCTACCTCAAGGTAAAAAACTCGTTGGATGTAAATGGGTATACAAGATCAAATACAATAGTGATGGGACCTTAGAACGGTATAAGGTAAGACTAGTTGCTAAAGGATATACTCAAACGTATGGAATTGACTACCAAGAGACATTTGCACCCGTAGCTAAAATGAATACTGTCAAAATTATTCTTTCCCTTGCAATAAATAATGGGTGGTCTCTATATCAAATGAATGTTAAAAACGCATTTCTCCAAGGGACACTCGAAGAGGAAGTTTATATAACCTTACCCGCGGGTCATGAAAAAGAACAAAACACTAACCTTGCTTGTAGGTTAAAAAAGGCAATTTATGGACTCAAACAATCTCCAAGGGCTTGGTATGGTAAACTCTCTCAATTTTTAACTCTTCTTGGATTTAAGGTAACTCAATTCGACAACTCTTTATTCTCAAAACATGAAAACAATGATACTACCATTGTCTTAGTATGTGTTGATGACATAATAATCACTGGAAACAATTGTGAAAAAATTTGTGAAGTCAAGAAAAAATTAAAAGAAAAATTTGAAATTAAAGACTTAGGAAAACTAAAATATTTTCTAGGAATAGAAATTGCTCATTCTAAAAAGGGTCTCTTCATCTCCCAAAGAAAATATGTTATCGATCTACTAAAGGAAACCGGAAAGATAGGATGCAAACCGGCCCATACCCCAATTGATAGCAATTGTAAACTAAATTCGGAAGATGGTGAAGAAATAAAAGACATTACTCATTACCAAAGGGTTGTAGGAAAGTTAATCTACCTAACGGTAACAAGACCCGACATAGCCTACGCTGTAAACCAAGTAAGTTTTATGCATGCACCAAGGAAACCTCATCTTGATGCAATTGATAGGGTTTGAATATTTAAAAAAGTCACCCGGAAAGGGTATTTTGATGAAAAATAACAAATCTAATGATATATGTGGCTATTCCGATGCAGACTGGGTCGAAAGCTTTGATCGAAGATCAACAACCGGATATTGCACGTTTGTAGGCTGGAAGTTAGTCACATGGAAAAAGAAAGAAGCAAACCGTAGTGGCTCAATCTAGCGCGAAAGCGGAATATAGATCTATGGCCTCAACGGCATGTGAACTCACATGGATCAAGCAACTTCTAGAAGAATTGAAGTTTAAAATTCAAAAACCTATGAAGATGTTTTGCGACAACAACGCAGCAAGACACATTGCTTCAAATAGTGTATACCACGAAAGGACAAAGCACATAGAGTGGACTGCCATTTCGTGAGAGAAAAGGTGCAGTCTAAAGAGATTGAAACACCATACGTAAAAAGCGAAGATCAATTAGCAGACATCTTCACAAAGGGATTAACTTCTAAAGCATTTGAAAACTTAGTTAGCAAGCTTGGATTATTTGATATTTACAATCCAAACTAGTGGGGGAGTGTTGAGAATAGCAAGTCTTGAATGACTAAAATGTAAAATAGGAAAATAGAAAAAGAAAAAAAAGGGAAAAGTACTATATAACAGTAGGAAAGTTTACCATGCACTACTATGCAACGGTAAAGAAACACAATGTATAAATCAAGCAAGAAATCAAAGGAAATAAAAACAAGTGAGGAAAACTCACAGAAAAAAATATTCAGAAATCAAATCTGTTCTTATTCAAAAACGACTCTTATTTTTTACAGAAACATATTACTTTTATACTTAATTAAAAGAATAAAATATATGTAGTTTGTTTAAAAAATGCTGATTTATATTTGTTTCTTTTACTAAGAGCAAACTATTTATGTTGTACTACTGACATATATAAAATGACATTTAGGTATATTCCTTGTGTATGCATCAAAAGTAGATAAATTAACAATTTGCCCTAAAAATTTATTAAATATAAGATGAAAAATTTATTAACGAGCTACATTTTTTAACACTGAGCAAAAATGAGTATTTTACATATTTAAAATAATTTTTAATACAAAAGACAATAAAATGAATAAATTACGAGTTTTTGAAATTCATAGAAGAAATATTAATATTAAAATTTAAAGGAGAAAATACATAATTTTGTAGTTTTTTTAAAGATATGCATGAAATTTCGCCAGCTTTAGATATATATACTTTGGCTCTTTATAATTAATTGATGCTGTATTGACAGTTGCACATGTTTTATGTGCGTTTGTACTTTAAAAAAATATTTATACTAATGGCCAATGTTTATATCTTTCGTGCATTAAATATTTATTCTATTGCAAAAAAACATAAATTTGCAAACACTTCAAATATATATATATATATATATATATATAGAATTGTGCTAAAATACTTTATAAAGCAGCAACATTCAAATACTTTAGGCTCGTATCTCGAGATACAAAGTGCAAATGACCGATCAAGACCGTTGAAAATGTTCTTTATATTAACATCTATTTGGAGACCAAATTTCATATATATATATATAAAGGCTAGGGTGCTCCATGGAGCACCAAATCGCTCGTGCTCCACCTTCGTTATATCCAATTTAAAAATTCCAACGACCGATCCGAACCATTGAACATGATCTACATATTGAAATCTACTTGGTGATTGAATTTTACATTTTTTTGAAATTTTTTGCTATTTTTTAAAAGAGGTAGAAAAGTTGCTAATCAAACGGTTTCTGGACCAACAAAAATTACAATTTTCCTACCTCTCTAAAAAATAGCAAAAAAATTAAAAAAAAATGTAAAATTCAATCTCCAAGTAGATTTCAATATGTAGATCATTTTCAACGGTTCGGATTGGTCGTTGAAAATTTTAAATTGGAGATATTGTGTGGAGCATTAGGAGTTTGGTGCTCCATGGAGCATCCTAGCCTATCTCTCTCTCTCTCTATATATATATATATATATAAGTATAATTTAATGCAAACTAATTAAAAGAACTACAAATAATTTATAAAAAATAATGAATGAACAGAAAAATTATAATTAAAGGCAGTTCGAGTGAAATTAAGCACATGATATGTATTACTTGACATATAATAAGAAAATTTGTTTTGTATCTTCTTGAGGATTCTACCTCATAGAATTGTTAAAGTGTTACATTTTACTTGCTAGAATTATGATTGTCGATTCATTAGTATCTAATGTAAATGTGTAATATTACATCGGTATGTATTGTGACACAATGTGTTGCATGACGTTTTTCACACGAGCAGATTCAGAGTTCAATTAATTAAGACCAAATACAACTAACCATAAGCACTGAAGTTGAAATCAAGTTCGAATACAAATTTTCTAAAATTTATTAAAATATTACTTTCACAAAAAATAACTAAAAATACATTAAATTTTAAGTTTTTGTTTTTTTAAAACCAAGCTCTACACTCCCATAAATGAACAACCCTACTTTCACATGATGCATTTCTAGCCATGCTTAAATTGACATGTCACACAAAATAATATATACATCTCACGTCACATCATGACACATGGTATAAAATGATAAATAATGATATTTCGATTTATTATATACAAGAAATAACATAACACAACATTGCGAAATATATCATGAGACAGAATGATACGTTATACCTATAGGGTGTGTTTGGCACTTCCACTATTCCGGAATAGAGCTCTATTTCGGAATTAGGGAGTGCCAAATATGTTTTCAAAATAATAGAATAGTGGTAAAATAGGCTATTTCGATATATCACCATATAGATGGAATAGCGGAATACACTGTTCCGTATGACTAACTAATCAAATTTATTGTATTTTAATATTTCATCATTACTATTATTATTATTATTATTATTATTGTTATTATTATTTATTATTAGTATTATAATATTTCATCATTATTATTATTTTATTTTATTCATTATTATTTATTATTATTGTTATTATTATTTATTATTAGTATTTAAATATTTAATCATTATTATTATTTTATTATAATTTATGATAATTATTATTATCTTATTATTATTTTATTAGTATTATAATATTTAATCATTATTATAATTATTATTTTATTTATTATTATTGTTATTATTATTTATTATTAGAATTATAATATTTCATCATTATTATTATTTTATTATTATTTATGATAATTATTATTATATATTTTATTATTATTATTATTATTATTATTATTAATTTATTAGTATTATAATATTTCATCAATATTATTATTATTTTATTCATTATTATTATTTTTTTATTATTGTTATTTATTGTTATTTATTATTATTTATTATTAGTATTATAATATTTCATCATTATTATTATTATTTTATTAGTATTAAAATATTTCATCTTTATTATTATTATTTTATTATTATTTATTATTATTTTTATTTTATTTATTATTATTATTTATTGTTATTTATTATTATTATTTATTATTATTATTTATCATTATTTGTTATATTATTATTTTTATTAGGATTATAATATTTCATCATTATTATTATTTTTTATTATCGTCAATTTTATTATTTTTATTTATTCTGATAAATAATGCATATTATTGTTAATTTTTTATATTATTTAGTTTATTATTGTTATCATTACTATATTATATCATAATAATTATTATTATTATAACTATCAATATTTTTACTATTCCAATTGACACTTGCCAAACGACAATTTTTCTCTTCAGAATAGTCAAGAATATCACTATTCCAAAATCACACTATTCTATTTTTACTATTCTAAATCCATTATTCTTATGCTATTCTTTGATTTGCCAAACGGACTCTAATTTTAACTATACATAACAACACGACATAATATCATTAATTATATGCATGTTGTGTTTTTTTGTCATTTTGACATGTCAATGTACATCAAATGAAAAAATAATTTCCAACACGTTACAATACATTACTTAATCGAAATACATCGCATTTTTCATCATATAATCATGTTTAGAGAACACTAGAAGTTTGAAAGACTCCATTAATGGAGTAAATAAATGTGATTTATTTTGGACAAAGTAAATCTATATATTAGCGCCTTCTTCTGAGTCGGCTCTAAGAGAGAAAAACCAGAAGCGAAAATAAATAAAAAATCTAGGGGAAAGTCACGCTGTCGGCCTCCCTCCGCCTCCCCTTCTACCCTCTCCACTCCCCCTCCTTTCCTCCACCTTCTCTTCGTTTTTTTTCTACCACCATCAGAGCCGAGAGAGATTCGTTGCTGGAAAAGAAAGAGAGGAGGGAATCGCTCATCGGATTCTCCTAATAGTCGTCTCTCACTCGAATTCGGCACCGCTTTCGTTCAAAGCTCTATGCCGTGAAGGAAAAGAGGAGGGAAATCGAATCGCGAATTTTCCCAGTAGTCACCTCTCGTTCCGACTCGGCCTCTCTTTCCCTCCTATTCCCCCTTCTCTCTAACTTCACCACATGGATTTCTCCTCAACGGTGAGCAACGGTGGCGGTATCGAGCTCCAACTCGTCGTATAGGCGGCCGTGAGGAGAAAAGTCGAAACCCTAATCCTAGCTGGAGGAGATCCGTGACCTACAACACCTAATGGAGCTGTAGCTAGATGGCGACCTTCAGAGGTTTAGCAGCAGCTCCTCACAAATCCAACAGGGCCATGTGACGATGTAAGCTTCTACAAACACAAACGGATGGAATCTTTCGGCACCAGGAGCTGGAGATCCGAGGTGTGCCGGTACTCACCCACATGACGATACGAAACTAAACGCAGGTATATTGTAGTTGATTTTGTGATCCATAGCAAAATTTGAGGGCTTGACCCTCATCTTTGAAGACAATGGTGCTACAAGATCAACTTTGATGTGCGAATGATCGTGAGGTATACCTAAGATAGCTGATTTAGATATGTCGCGACAGACGGAGTATATCTTGGAAGTCCGATAAAGATTGGGAAGCATTATCTTCTCGGATTTTAGGTTCTTGTATCGTGTTGTTGCTTGTAGCTCTATATTTGTTGTTGTTGTTTCGTATTTTTGTTGTTATTGTTGTTGTTTTGTGTATTTTCTCTCATTTGTTCTCTCTGTAATTCAAAAGATCATATTTATGTGATCGTCACACATATGAAATTTGAGTGACTTGACTCCATCTTTTTCTAAAATAAAATTGTGGACAAAGTAACAATATGGGCATATGCATTGATCAGCACACAAGCAACTACATATGCCAAACCACATAATAGTTGGATAGGAATGCTAATGCCATGTGATGTGGGCCATTGGATATCAACTCCGCTCTGCTGTTGCGCTTTCATGTCAAAGACTCAAGAGGTGCATGTTGTAGTGTGTTGCATCCATTTGCTTGTAGCAAAAGCATTTTTTTTTCCATGTCCCTCCTATCAAATCATGTTTGTTTACTTTATTTGCTTGGTTAGGGTTTTTCACCAGACTTTTTTATTTTTCAAATGTTTCAATTTTGTTCCCACGTCCCTCCACAACCTTAATTTTTCAAAATTTCTAACCAGTATGACATAATTTTAGAAATTCAGTAATTATTTTAGGTTTTTGAAGTCGCTTTTATTAATTATCCCTTTTTGAGCACAAAATGCAAGTGCTGATATATATTGATCAAGTAGGAGAGATAGAGGTTCAAATTTGTACTTTCGGTAATCTTTATACAAAAGCAAAATGTCTTGAGTGCTACCACTAGTGAAGCAAAACAATTATGTGGAGAATCCGTAAAAGAACAATCAAAGAGTTCCTCTGCATGCAAGAATCGAAGCTCAAAAAGAATTTACAAAAGCTTCTTATATGATTTGAATGTCTAGATCATATCAAGTGATTCGAATGTTTGTGGGTTAATTATTTCAATTTTGAAAAAAAAAAATGAAATTTGTTGGCAAAGGATCAATCGATAGCTACACTGTAGAGGACAGGCACAATGAATTATATTGTAGCATAAATAATGAGTTAGGTTCAAGAGAAGGAACATGGAAATACCTTCAAAAAATAAAAATAAAATGCATGTTTAATTTTCCTTCCAATACTAGAGTTGTTTGTCAAATCATGAAATAGTACTAGAAGATTGCAACTCGAATAATAAAAATATAATAGAGTCATTTTGAAAAAGTGATATTATTTGTGACTATTCGAAAAACCAAATTTTTGTTTGACACTTAGTAATTGAAATAGTAGAAGTGTTGATAATTATCATAATAACAAACTTGTAATCATGCAAAAAAAAAAGATAAAATAACAAAGCTTGCTTTTGTTCCAAGAGGAGAAGTAAAAAACGGCATTTTTGCCATTTGACATCAAATAATCAACATATTAAGATTTAACAGAGAATCAATTAACAAATGTAATTATCCGTTACACCTAAGTTTAGAGAAACCATAATAGAAAAATCAACAACGGTACAAAAATGTAATTAAGAAATTAGCAACAGCTAGCACTAGACTACAAATAACCGTGTACATATTTTCATGGTGGAGCCAAAGATTTGACCTGACTAGAGAGGAGCAAATATTTTCTACAAGTTTATTTTTGTAAGAAAAAAATATATTTTGTATCTAAGGTATAAGTATACTTTTGTCTTTTGTAGTATTTATTAGAAAAAAACATAGTTTTTTGAGATAAAATTAAAAAGTTTTGGAATAGAACATAATTTTGTTACTTCTCAGTTCTCACCATAAGCATATTTGCTTTATGTTGATTTAAAAAATGCATGTATATATATTTGACTATTTCGATATTTTGTGACAGGGGCAACGTCGCTCTGCTTGCATGCATATCTGTTTTAATTTCTATTAGAAATCGATACAATTTCTATTTAGAAATCGATACAATTTTGTTGGTGGTAATTTAGTCATCCAATCTCCTCGGATTCAATTTAATTATATTCAATCATGAGTTTAATTAAAAATATGCTTCTGTGTAGCACAGCAATTCACCATACATCTGGTTACACAAAACCATGCACATAATGGAAAAGATATTGAGAATATTGAGCACTAGTAAATGCAAAGATATATACGGCAAAGAGAGGAGGAATAAATTGGCACGTCTAACGTGGGCTACGCCATTAAAATCTAACCTAGTTCTCATCACATGCACTTCTCGTGATTCAAAAAGCACCACCTCCTTCAAGTTCGTTAAACTAGGGATTTGAGTCTCATTGCCTATACATACATGATGCAATACATGATATGATATGATATATATATATACATCTTTCATACACTTCTTTCTTTCTTCCTTTTAATTTACTTTATCAAAATTCTCTATAATGATTTTTTTCTCATCTCTTTTAGTTTAGTTTTTTTAGGTTTGTATTCCCGACACTGTAATAATTGAAATTCTTGGTCTGCATGTCCGACAACATAAATTTAAATATTCTTGGGAGTTGATGAAGAGCATGTAAATAAGAGACTGATATATAGGTAATGAAGCTTATCGTATGATAGTAGCATTATAGATGTTTTGTCATGATGAATATCCAAAATTAAATTCCAACAAAATTTAATTATAAGTTCTTATTAGAACGAAACGACGTTGACTAGGAAACACACATGAATGAAATTTACTATAGTATTATATGAAAAAAAAAATTATTAAAACTTGTCTTTTATATACTCTTGTTCTTATATGCATTTTTTTTATATGCCTCTTGATGTTTTTGCTATCATACTCTCCCATTCTCAATTGAAAAATCTTATATGAACTTAATGAATTGTGCAATACTTAAAAATTTTATTTCATTAAGAGAGAGTAATATAAAATTGCTTGACTTGTATTAATATATATATGTGTTAAATTCAGGAGAAACTTGATTATTTGAGCATTTTGCCATTATTTGCAAAAAGAGGGAGAAATGATGATGTGCATCACTTGATATGCACGTCTCAAATACTTTTGCAAATTGCCAAAATGAGAAGTTTGTTGGATTAAACTAATATCTTGTTTCACAATTTGCAAAACAATTAAGTACTAACCTTGCACATGAGTTTTGATGAAGATGTAAGTTAAAACAGGTACATATTGATGTCAAACAATGCTCAAACATGTCATAGACAAGTCAAGACATGCTCAAGTCATCAAGGAAAGGCTTCGCAGTGCCAAACAGAGCACAATATTACCATAACGCTCCAGATTCCGTCACAACGGGTCAGCAACCCCTTACAACGGGTCAGGAAGAGAGAGAGGTAGCAAAAACATGAGTTTTCTCGAACGCAGCATTACAGTAACGCTTGGCCAAGGCGTCATAACGCCTCCCAACTTGTTATAATGGGTTCTCCAAGCGTTATAACGGGTTCCTGTAGGAATTGGCCCACATGACAGTTGCACAAGAGAAGAAGGACATTTCTGGAAGTTGCTCAAGGCGTTATAACGCCTTTCCCCATGCGTTATGGAATCTGTGTAACGCTAGGGAGTAATTTGAAGGTTCCAAGATAACAAAAAGTGTCAAGCCTATATAAATGATGCAGAAACGAACCAACAAGATATCAAACACCCCCCATAAGCTTCCAAGCATCAAATTGAGCATAACAAAGAGCCTAATTCATGTCTTCTCCAGCTACATAACCTAGAGAGCATTAGGATAGCTTCTATTCTCTTATTGTCAATTCGAGAAAAAACCCTTATCTAGATTTTAGTCTTTGGTGCACCACATTTGTGTTGTCAAGGATACATCCCTGTCCTTGATTGTGTTGTCAATCGAAACTTTTTATCGTGTAGTGTGGTGTTGCCCCATACACTGGTCTAAGAGAAGAAAATTGACTAACTTGTTTAGAAGAAGTCAAAGATTGGTTTCGCACTTTGTAAAAGAACACTCGTTTTATAGTGAAATCGTCTCAGAAGGAAGATTTTGTTCTAGAAGACCCGTGGACGTTGGCCTAAGTTGATTCATAGGTCGAACCACGTTACATAACGTGCTATCTTGTTCTCGATTGCTCTCTCTTCACTCTCTCTCTTTATTACTTTGCTCTTTGTTGATTTGTGATTTGCTCTATTACTTCTAGAAATTATTTGCTCTAAATATTGGCTAGGTGATTAAGATCTAAAGGCTTTTTAACTTGAAATTGTTGATTGAAAATGCTTCCGCCTAATAATTTGACCTTAGTCTTGCGCTTTAATTCTAACAGATAGAGTATCTAGTGTACACTAGATACTCTGACTCAACTGACTTTAGTCTTGCTACGTTTTTCAAAGAATCACTTTTCACCAATCTCGATGAATTGAACGGTTCAGATAAGGCAGAGTATCTAGTGTACCTATATTTTGGAGTAATCAATTTTTTTACAATTATTAAGAATTAATTTTTGAATTTTGAGAAAAAAAGCCAACCATACATAGGCAAAGTCTTAAGGGCCGGGCCGGGCCTAAAGGGCCTACGAAAGGGCCGGGTAAGGGCCGGGTCTAAAGAGGGCTTAATAGGGCCGGGTAATAAGGGCTTTGTTCTAAGGAAATAGGCTCGGCCCCTATCAGGCCCTCGGGGTTGCAAAGGGCCGGATCAGGGCCGGTAATAAGGGCTTTGATCTATTTTTTTAATTTTTTTTAATTGTGAAAGGGTTTGATAAGGGTTTGAGGGGCTGACGTGAATAAGGGTTGCAAAGGGCCGGATAAATAGGGGCCTGTATTTTTGGAATAAGGCCCGGCCCTTCTAAGGCCAGGCCCTTTAAAAATCTTAATAAGGACCGGGTCAGGGCCGGGTCTGACAGGGGCTTTACAGGGGTCGGGGGCTTATGGCATATCCCTAACCATACATTAAGGATAAAAAAGTCTGCCCTCAAATTGATTGTTAATATACTCTGTCAGATAAGAAATGTTAAAATTGTCAATAGTCCTTATTCATAAGAAAAATGTTTGGTCGATTACGTCATCGATCTTGTCATCGATACGCATGTCGCTCGCATGATAAATGAGTTATTATGCTGTTATTTGAGTTATTATTGTTTTTTCGCAATGAAAAAAATATTATGCATGTTATTTCAGTTGTTATGCATGTTAACAAAATAACATGCATAATAACTCAAATAACATGCATAATTATTTTCAGTACAAAATAACTTGTATAATAACTCTTTAACATGCAGAGCGACATGCGTATCGATGACGAAATTGATATATATCATCTTCATATTCATAAAACAAATTATTAGATGTAGTTAACATTAATTTATAAATATTATTAAATACATTAAATTATTTATGTCGTACTCTTTAAAAAATGACAATAAGATTATGTCATTACAATTGGATATATGAGGCTACGACTAATAAAGCAAACATGATAACATGCACGATCGACAGTCCGTATACATGTGTTCATGCAATGCGAACTTCTGATCGTAGCAATGTGCGTTCGCAATTTATCTTAAACTTATATGCTAAATAGTTATGTGAACTTACATGATTTCAAGTCTGTTCACATAAATCGTAATTTTAATATATTTCCTAATGTCCGATTTGTTTAGAAAGATGCGTTAAAAATTACTTCAAAAGACGTATATCGTACTGTCAAAACGTTGAAACGAAGGCATTACTTAGAGTTATTAATTCTTTAAAAAATATCTCATGGACATGTAAAACATTTGTAGCAAAATAGGAAGAGCTGAAGAAGAAGAAAAGACAAAATCTAAGAAGTACAAATACAAGAAATGTTAAATGAAGAATATATAGAATATATATGCAATAAGAAAGGTAGAGAGATATCAGATATGCATGTACTGTTTTCTGTTTATGATATTAAACCAAAGTACTGTTTATGCACATAAAATGTGCAGTGTCGTTTTAAGAATTTCTCTATTTTTGTACCATCATCTGCTATTCCTCACACAGTCAGTCTCAGTCTGCCTCTGCCTCAGTGATCAGCAGCTGGATAGTCCCCTCCACATGCATGTGTGCATGATGCCATGATCATGATGTGTGCATGAATGATGAATGCATGAAGGAGAGAGAGAGAGGAAGTGAGAGACAGTAAATCTCTATACACAATTAATAATTTTAACTTTTGGGAAGGATGAGACAGAAAGAAGACTGAAAGAGTGAAAGAAAGGAAATAAAGAGTCAACTCCGGCCGATGCACTGGGCTCGAGGCCTCTCTCTCTCTTCCTTCATTCTCTCTCTCTCTCTTCTTTCTCTCTCTTCCTTCATTCTCTCTCTATCTCTCTGCCTCTCTCTCAATTATTGGAACACCACCACCTTTGGCTTTGCCTCTACCAAGTTCTACTTTTCTCCATTCATTCTGGGTTAAATTCTTCTTTTTCTCCAATATTATATTTTCTCACATGAGCCCAACAAAATATTTTGGTTAATTTAATCAATCTTACTTCCTGCACTTTTTTGGATTGTCTCCATATTTCAATCCATTTTTTTGTCATCATATATAGCCACTCGATCAGAATATGCACCATTTTTAATATATTGTTTGCAAGGGGCGGAGCCACTAAGGTTCAGAATGATTTAGCTGACTCATTCTAATTAAAAGATTTTAAAATTGATCATATAATTAGAAAAAATAAATTTATAATTTGAATTTTTTAAAAATATTCATGATTTTGAATCATCATGAAAAAAAAACGAAATGCTAAATCACTCTAAAATTTTTCTTAAATCCGCCCTGATTGTTTGCTTCCACGCACGTTACATTAATTACTAATTTTGTATGAGAGTTTTGATTGATTATCACTACGGCATATAAAGAAGAGCTGATCACATGCAAATGCCGCAACCAATTTAATCATGAATTAAATCAAATGAATGACTATTTCTTACTAATTTTTTTTTACCCTTTTTAAATTCTTTAATTTCTTCACCATTACCCAATTTCCCATTAATTAACCCCTTTTCTTCACTTTTCTACACCTCTTTAAAATCAAAGGGGTGCCATTGCCAAGGCCAAAATATAAAATATAAAATATCACCCCTTGTTGGGACCCAATTTGTAAATTTAATTAATTTACACTAAATTCCTATCATGGAGCCAAGCGAATATTGCTATCTCATCTTTTTAAACAGGCAGTGTGTCGTACGGATTACCGACTACGTACTAGTGAGTAGTGACTATCTGATGTCATATTTATTTTTTTATTTGTTGTTTAAAAACAATAATATTGAGAAAAAATGGTGTTTGCAACGAAGGATGATATTACATATGAGATGGTAATGCGGTATTTTGTATTTATATTTTTAATTTTAAAATTTAAATGATCGATTCAAATTATTAATTTGACTTTTATATTAACATATATTTGAAGATTGAATTTTATATTTTTTTAAACTTGTTTATTATTTTTTTAAAGCTGAAAAGTTGATTAATCTAATAATTTTAATATAAATAATTTTTCGCCTCTCTCAAGACGAGTAAAAAAATACAAAATTATAAATTTTGTGTTAAAAAAGATTTTAATATGGAGATTAAGTTCAACCATTTGGATCAATCATATGAACTTTGAAATTAGAGATACCAAAACGAAGTATCGTGATGCTTTGTGAAGCAGCCTCGCTCTTTTTCAAAATGCATTTGTTATTTTTCTAAATTTTAATTTTGTGTAACATTTTAGTAACTAAAAAGGGGCTTCACAATTGGATCATAAAATTTCGCAGATTCATTCACCACATTTTCTTATATAAGGGGTATTTCATTCACCAATTTTTTCGCTTAAAATTTAACACTTCCAATTTCTTTTTCTCTGACTATGTCAAATTTTTTCATTGGTTGTTCTCCTTTATATAATATATATATATATAGGAGTTAAACCAAAACAATTGACAAAACAATTAATCTTTTGAAATAAGAATAACAATTACCTTCGCTTTGAGAATTTTAAACTTTTATTTCAGCAATCCGTGATAAAATTAGTACCCCAAAAAAGTTACTATCATTTATTTAAAGGTTGGATTTGATGCGCGCAAACATGATTAAATATATTAAAAAAAAGAAAAGAGTCCTTTTCAAAAATAAAAAAAATAAAAAGAGAAGAAATTAAGCGTCAAACATAAACAGTTTGACAAATTAATCTTTTGAAGCAAGATTAATAGGAAAGAGCATCGTTATTCATGAAACTTTTGAGTTTTTAAATAATTGCTACGTCAGATTAAGAAATTATATTTTTTTTATAGTTTCTAAACTCCTATATCTCTAAAATTATAATTAGAGTTTCTTAATTGACACATCAACTAATTTTTAACCAATGACACTGTCAGGTCAGAGTTTATAAATTCTGAATTAAAATTTCTAAATATGAAACTCTCAACTAAGATTTTTAAATAAAAAACATTCTTACATCTCTGAAATTGAATTACAAACTGTCACGTCAAATTAGAAATTCAGAAAATTTCAGAAATAGAGATGCTCTAAGTTACAACTGAGCGGCTCCTTGGGAGTTGGGACCAGGCTAACCATTACAATTAATTGCATTGGAAATTGTCAACATTTATTTAAGAACTCGGTGATGAGATTAGCACCACCACAAAAAGTTACCATCTTTTTTTCCATTTAATAAAGTCATTTTTTTTTCAAGGGAGGATTTAGAAATCTTTATTCCAAGCTTTAAATAGTACCTAAGGACATTGCAATGTACTTATATTTTGAATACCAAAATAATTCGTTAGATAGTCGACTATAATTTTTAATTTGCGAAATGATCTAATAGTCGAGTGATAGTTAATATTACTATAATTTCAAAAATGTCAAAAGTTCAATCTCCCAATGGACACTAAATTTTTTAAAAGGTTGATCCATCAGTAAAAATTAAAAAATAGGATCAAAGTCACTCTATTTTGAATAATTATAATTTTTTTCTTGTGGAATTTTGTACTTAATTGTAACTCTCATATGAACATCGTCCATAGTTAAGAATAAAAAATAGTAATGAATATAAAAATAATAAAAATTTGTCTTACATAAGTAAGAGTGTTATTTGGTAAATTGTTTTTTTTTGGAAAGTGTTGGTTTATTTCCTTTTATGTTATTTGTGCCTTTATATAGTTGAATTTTTGGAAAGAGAGCTCTTTCGTTGTCTTTCCCTTCATATTGGACAAACACAAATCGCATAATAAATTAATAATAGCGTTATTTTATCTTCGTATTGTTTTTTTTTTCCTGTCAAACAGACTGATATGAATACGGTCAATTTTCAAGGTTACATAAAAAAATATTTTAAAAAAATAATATTATTTTTTCTTGTCACGACCTAGAGAGTTTGGTCCATCCCTACGACTACCAATGAAGAACAATGTTGACATCTAAATAATATAAAAAAAATATATAACTAACAATTAATCAATTAAGAATTGGCTGACACATTCTTCCATGTTAACCACACATCAAGCTAGCTATCATGCATAAGTATCAAAACGCATTTAAGCCAAGAACATGTACAAAAATTATTTGTGTCACGTACGGCGACCAAATATTTTTTAAGTTTATCCTAAAATATTTCTGATAATAATATAGTAATTGCAAGTAGTACAACTATTAATAGGTCTCAAGTTTCAAAACATGCATTCGACATTGTGCAACTACAATAAAATATTCTTCAATGATTTTTGTACTTACGATAAGAGTCAAATACATTAACAATTTAATTTCATTTGTTTTTTTTTACGAGAGAGTTGATATATCAATTTCGTAATCGCTATCTCATTGATTCCAATAGGACGGGACAAATTAAGTTCAATTTGTATGTTATTTTTGTTATTATGCATATAATTGACTGGACGCTTGTCTGAAAACGAAGATCGATATTGTCATCGACGCGGACTTGACGAATCAATTGCATTCATTTTGAAAATTATTCTAATTATTGTGCATGTTATTTTGATTATTATGAATATTCTTTTTGTTATTTTGCTTGTAATTTACATGCAAAATAATCTAAATAACATGCATAATAACACATTTATCTAATGTAATTAACATGCATAATAAAAGTCTAAATATAAATAATGTCAAATGCATAATAATACAAATAAAATAACATGCATAATAATACAATAAACACACATTTTAAATTATTTAAGTTATTATGCACGTTATTTGAACTGTTATGTATGTTATTAGATGCAAATGCAATAATCAAAATAACATGCATAATAAGTATAACGATTTTTTGTCGGAACTCAACTGAACACCTATAGTGCATATCAATTTCGAAATCGATGTTCGGATGAATATTATCCTTTTCATAATTCTATTCTTTTTTTTTGTTGCAAATTTTGTTCCATTTATACGTCACGACCCCTAATTAGAGAGGTACAGTGTGCATTAAAGACGAGAAGAGTGTCACGGTCACGCAGCGGTTTTTTCGGACACATAGAGGGGCCAATCTAGCCACTCAGAGTTTGACAAGTGGCATCATCTGGTGTGCTCTCTCTTGCACGAACAGTCAGGATGCATGTTACACCCATTGGAGAGACTAGGAACACTGGGGTTCGGTTCCTCTAGAATATATATATGTAGGATGGAAATAGTAAAATTTGAATTAATTCCTCTGATAAATTATGAAAAATGAGAAAATTAATTCTTTTATAATTTGTTTTTTTTAAGTAGACAAAGAAGTCCACTTTATATTAACTTTAATAAATTTTTTTAATTTACAATTAGTTCTTACATCATGTTACTAATGACAAAGTACCTTGTATTAATTACCAAGTACTTAAAAATTTAACAATTTAATATTGCTGAACTCTCAAGTTTGACTTGAGGAAGAAAAAAAAATTAGGAAAGTATTTTCTTCAATATACACAAGGTATTATTTTACTCTTACTTGGATAAAAAATATTTGATATTATTTTATGACATCTTGTTTTGCCTTTTTGTGAGTTTTTTTTTAACCTCCTAGTCACCTTGATTTTTGGAAATACTGATTTCTTTTGAGTATATTAAATAAGGCACCTTCTTTGTCTTTGTTTTTTTTTTCTGAATTCATAACTTTTTTTATTAAATATTCTCTTTATATTAGAGGTAACATTCAATTTTGAAAAAAAAAATGGTATTTGTTTCTCCAACACTTTGAGAGTTTGAACTCGCGACCTTCGTGTTAGCGACATTGTAAGTGATCATTCATACTGAACACCACGTTGTTTTGAAAACAATTGTTACTCAAATATTGTCACATTTATTGAAAAAAAGCTCCAATAATCTCCATTCATTAATTAAAACAATCAAATATAACTCATTGTAATATATAATGTAATTCAAATTTCATTGCTAAAGAGTCTATCAACAATAGCTACTAATACTATGTACTTTGGAAGTCGGGTGGAATAAGAATTGCACTGGAGTTCTACAGTGATTGCAGAGCTATAAAAAAGGAAAGGTAGGTTCACTTAATACAGTAGAGGAGAGGAGGCAACAACAGAAAACACACGTCTTGAGTTTACTAAATGTCTCTTATTTTTTTCCACTTTACATAAAATTCTCCTACTCTGATTGGTCTTTGCATATTTCTCTTTTCCTCCCTATATTTTCTTTGGAAATATTGTTTACTGCCCCTCTAAAGTTCATATTTTTGCTTATAGAAAGTTATTCAACATGTATAGTTTCACTAATTGAATCGTTTGAACGTCTAAACTCTATTAGTTCTTCTTTCTAATAAAAGATCCTTAAGTTAGGGTTTTGAAACTTAAAAATACTGATTTATGTTTTATCAATGCAACCGAAGTTTTCATGAATTGAATTGATACGATTTGTTATATTATATAAATAGTATTGATAAAACTAACCAAAGTATTATACCAAAACTACACTTGTATACAGTTAATTCTCAACATTATTTCTCCAATGGCTCGTCTACAAATTTTATGGGGGTGCATAATATCTTCTTATCATTTAAATTATAACACATTTGAGTTCCATGAGTTGATACTTTTATTGTGTAATCAGAATATAACTCATTAATTTTGAGAAAAATATTTCGAATTTCAAAAACTCCGACGACTGTGACTATCTTGTTTCTGTTAAACTCTAGTATTCCGAAGAAAATTGTATGCCAATCACGGATAAATTTCAGCGCTTTCGTGTTAATCTAGTTGCGGGTTCATGATTTTTTATTTGAAAACTTGAAATATTCAAACTATATGTTGCATTTGGAAATGAGAGAACAAAAAGATCTTCATTTGAGAAACTTGTTAAATTTTCTTCAAAAAGAGAATCTTGTTATATTAATTAGCACCAAATTGATAGTAATGATTCATGACTATTATGACTAATCGTAAATTCGTAATAATGATCGAAATTTGTCTATATTTTTCTAATATTGCTTTTAGTATGATTCGTGTCATTTTTCTTTTTGATTTAAGTAACTCTATGATGAATATAACCCTCATATATTTCCCCTAAATATTTTAATTTTGTATTATAAATAGATTGGCATCAAGATTACTCAACATAATAAACGGAATATATACATATATATATATAATTTGTCGTAAATTATTTTTTCTTTGGTCTCGAATTCAAATCAAAGTTTACATAATGTATGAAAAGCAACAAGTGCCTTTTTATTATTCCTCTTTCACTCAAAGAGCAGAGAGCGAGAAGAGCTTGATCTAGAGAGAGTGAAACTAAGAGAGAGAGAGAGAGAGAGAGAGAGAGAGAGATCTGCGAGCAATAAATGGGGATTAACGTTGGAGCCGCCTCCATGGCGGCGTGTCAGTTCCCCTCTTTCCCATTTTGATATATCTTTTACGATAACAACCCCCACCAAATTTGAATTATTACAAAAACGACCATGCCTCTTGGCCTCTTCTCCACATCCTTCCATTTGTCATCCGTAGTAGCAGCAGCACTAGTCATTATATGACTCTCATACAACACACACACACACACCTTACACCTAATTATTTTCTCTTCTCTACGAAATTATAAACCTAACAAGTTGCAACAACCTCTAGAAGATATAGAGAGATAGATACACAGACTACCAAAAAACCTGGGCTAGTCTCTTGTGCTATGGATTTTGGGTCATGGCGGGGTTCCATCTAGGCGGAGCTGGACCCACCACTTCCCGTAACGACACCACTCCCGTGCCGACCGAAAGCATCTTTCTTTACGCACGCACCTCTTCTCGCACCGGCGGCTTTCAATTATGGCCCCCAAACCCCTCTCCGCACCATCAATTCTTCGCTCCCGGTGTCGCCTCCTCGGGACCGGCCACTGTTCTCTCCTTTGCTCATGAGCCCCCACTTGGGGCCACCTCATCTAGCGGTGCCCGTGCCGGTACCAGCTGCCAGGATTGCGGCAATAACGCGAAGAAGGATTGCATACATTTCAGGTGCAGAACTTGTTGTAGGAGCCGAGGGTTCCACTGCCCCACTCATGTCAAGAGCACATGGGTCCCTGCCGCAAAGCGGCGAGAGCGGCAACAACAGCTAGCGCAACTCTTGGCAAGTGGTGCGAGTGCTGGTTCCAGCGAGGGTACGAAAAGAGCGCGAGATCAGACCGGTATGATGAGGCCGGTAGGTCGCATGCCGACCACTGTTGTTGCTACTACTTCATCAGGTATTGCCGTATTGCACACCTGGTTGAAGTTATTCTCGTTTATTGCTAGGTTTAGTGATCATTTAGGATCATACACTTGAGCAAAATTGAGGGAATAACAGCAGAATAAAGGTAAAAATAATTAAAAAAAAATGGTGTAAGTTGAGTTGCACTGTTTGGAGTTACCATACTTCACTGTTGCACCGAATCCCTTGCGTGTGCGTCCACCGTTGTCTCCGCCTTTACTTTTTCTCATTTGATTAGACGTGATTTTGATATCTAGTGGGGTTTTCCTCGCTCCAAATTCAGTCAAATTATTATCTTTTTGTTTTTAACTTCAAATTTCAAAGAAAAAAATGGTAAAAGAACCAACGGTTAAAAATCAACTTTAACTTTTCTGTTAATTCATACAATAATGTTAATTCTTTTTAGGAGATGGAGGGAGGTTTCCGGCAGAAGTGAGCTCTGAGGCAGTGTTTCGATGCGTGAAAATTGGTCCGTTGGATGAGGCCGATGAAAATGAGCTAGCGTATCAGACGGCTGTCAGCATTGGTGGACATGTTTTTAAGGGCATTTTACGAGATCACGGTCCCGAGATGGCCGATTATAACCAATTGCATGGCGGAGAACCGACATCTTCTCCGAGTGTTGCCGCAGCCAATAGCAGCGAGGCTGGTGGTGGAGTAGGTGGCAGTCATGCTGCTACATCAACTGCTGCCCTGTTAATGGATCCTTACCCGACTCCGCTTGGTGCATTCATGCAAGGGACCCAGTTCTTCCCTCATCAGCCAAGAAACTGAGATCTGTGAGATAGGAGATGAGGTTCTATTATCATTTTTTTTCTCTTTGTTCCCTTGGATTCATCTTTAAAACGATTAACTATTGTTGGGTTTTTTTGTGTTCTGTGCTAGGGTTTTAAAATGTAGTCACTAGTCAGTCTCTCTCTCTCTCTCTCTCAGATATTTATCAATAATTTTATTGTAGGCATATAATTGTGTTCTTCAAACTATTAATTCTCTGACTTCTATATGGCAGTGATTGATTTCTCGAGTTCTGGTCGAAGCTTCCACATTATTATATGCACATTTGTGTTGTCTACATGCTCCGAACCAGAACAAAAAAGAATCGCATAACACGCCGCATGTTAACATTTTTTCTGGGCTCAATGCTTACGTTTCTTGGTCGGACTGGTGTTGCTTTTCCAAGAAATGTTACTGAGCTTTGTGTTTTAATTAAATGTTTTTATTTGGTCGTCTTCAAACTACTGAAATGAAATACATAAAAAAAATCCCTTCCTGACTGACTTGTTCAGTAGAGATTTGAAATTTTGAATTTTATTATTATCCATTAGAAAACAGTACATATAAAATATAGTTTTCAAGCTAGGGTTGCGCTTCTTGCAATTATGAACCTGAATCTTTTCTGATCCTTCTGATTCTTTTTTGATTGCACCTTCTGATCATTGGAATGAAATCCTCTGGAGAGAAATTTTTCTCTCCAGAGAGGAGAGAATGAATAAAGATTTAACGGTCTTGATTAAAAATATCAAAAATCTCCTCTCAATCATATCATTGACGGTCGAGCGTTGATCTTTAATCCGACGGTTAATATTAACTCTCCTCTCTGGAAAGAAAATTTTTCTCTCCAGAGGATACGGTCCCTCTAATCATTGCCACCTTGTATATAAGCTCTCTAACTCTCTCCCTCTCCCTCTCCCTCTTTTTTCTTTTCGATATACTGACAGAAGCTGTCAGGTTCTCTCTCCCTCTCCCTCCCTCCCTTCCTCCCCTCTCTCTCTCTTGATCTCTATCTCTTTCTGAATGTTTGGCAGAGCGCCGCAGCCAGGGCTCTCTCTCTCTCTCTAGGTAAGCATTGGCGACATAAATCACTTTTTTGATATTAGCTGGTTTCTGTCCTCTCTTTTGCTTTCTCAATGTACTTGAAGTAGTTATAGGGTGTCTCATAATTAGCAAGTTAATGCCAAGACAAATTAATCACTTGTAGTGCCAGTTTCCAAGAAGGAAGTCGCTGGAGTGTTATGATTGTACTGTTCCAGCTTTCTCACCTTTTTTGTGCCTCAAATTATGCCCTTAAATGTTTCCATGTTTGCCTGTAAGATATGAATAAGTGGTTTTTTTATTTGTTCCTTTTTTTAAAAAATTGTCTCCTAATCAAATTTTCAACTATGCTTGATCGTCGTGAGATTCTTTCCGTCTCCACAAATCATTTTGTTTCAAAATTTTCCCAGAATCAAACAACTTTTCTTTGTCATTTTCTTTATGTAGGTCAGTAGGTGTTTGTTGTTTCTGTGAGGCAGTATATGAAATTTTGCAATCCCTGAACTTAGATATATACGCTCGTATTGTTGCATACTATTGCTAAGTCACACTTTTTTTTTGGGTCTAGTAAATACCTCTAGCTAAATTTAAACTATGTAGATCAATTTTTGGAGAAGTTCTTTGCTTTAAATATGAAATATATTATACTTCATGAGACATCAAATGCATTCAATTAGTTTATTACAGTTTTTTCGTATATCTAGAAAAGAATTAAAATCTTAGCTCGTCATGTCCAAATCCTGAACGTGTCTAAAATATCTAGTTATTCTTGCCTGATTTCAGTACCATAATATTTGTGGAAGAACAATAATTGTATATATCACATGATTCATAATTTAGTAATTTTACACCTGAACCTGTCGCCATGTCGGTCCAATTTGTTGTTTCTGTATAGTAATGTAAAAAAATCGGGAAAGCATACAACTTGCATTTCATTGTTTGCTTCTATATATATTTAGTAGTTAGGTGCTAGTTTAACTATTTCAGAAACTTTCAGTTTAATTGACGATTCCTGTTGAATTCTTTCTAAAACAATGTAACATTGTTTGGAATCAGATTTAATAAAGAAATGCCAGTGGAGAATTTCCATTGCTTGTATATGCTTGTTATGAGCACTAATCAAACATTTAACATGGTGCAATAAAATGGTTTATCCAGTAGAACAATTATTGATATTTTATTTATATACATCGGAGCTAATCAAGTATAATTGTTTTGTTTTTTTTTCTTGTTTCAGTGTTTATTAGACTTCCATTCTGAGATGGTTTCCAGTCCTTGTGAGTTGTGAGTATGATATTTGTCATGTTGTTGGTTAGGGTCCTTAAGCGCAAGTCTTCTTGTACTGGTCTGTTCTTTTTCTTAGTATAATTATGATTTATATCTACTAGCTACTCTTTGCTGTCAATCCCCTTGAATCATGGGAACCTAAGCTCCTAATTGCAACTTAGCTAACAATGTCAAGTTAATTTTAAATGATCGTGCCTCTTAACAAGACAATGTTTGACCAGCTCTTGCGTTATGACATGCAATGTTATGGATTCTGACAATTTCTAGAACCTATTTTTTTTAGATATCAGCTTCTGAATGTTCTAAAACTCTTCTCTCATGTTAAAACATGTTATTTCAACAATTGTTTTAAATTGAGGGGTTCTAAACCATTTTTTTAGTAGTGACTCTCTTTTGTTCTGGTTATGTTATGGGTCATGCATTCATTATGCTTGGAGTAGTGGTGCATGATTGTAGCTACATGTCAATTAACTTATCAAAATCTATATTTGTTTCTGTTCCACAAGATTTCTTGTAGCTTGTTTTCCTCTTTTTTCAAATAAAAAATTGTTCAAATTGCATTGCAATTCATATAACTTTTGGCTGATTTTATCATTGCATTTTTTGTTGGGAACTATATCATAATAGCAAAAGGACTAGTTGCCACATTTCTTGAGGGAATAGGTTATTCCGACACTAGTGGACTTTAGTTCAAACAACTTAATTTGTTAATTTGTTTTGTTAATATTGAATAGTTCAAACTGCATGCATTACTTATTTTTGAAGTAATTTCCTATAAATTAATGTAAAATTTTCACAACACATGCATAGTTTTCTGAAAAATGTATGTTTTTACTATATTGTTTCTTTAACAAGAATTGAATAAATTGTGCATGTGTATTAATTAGTTTTTCTAATTACTTGAAGTCTTGACTCTTGGACATTAAACAGTAGCAAAAGTAGATTATTATTGTGTACATAAATAAATTAAGCCAATAATGTGTTTTGTCTTCTTAAATAGAGGGTATGGTGATTAGAGACGTTAAAAACTGTAACTCTCCTAATTAAAGTTGGCTTATATATCTTTGTAAACTCTAGTTTTGTTCAATAGAGCAAAAAAATATGAACTAGAAAGTTCCGTAAAGAAGATGCACATGAGACAAGTATCAAGATTTGGTTTCCTACAGATGCGCTTTATTGGACCACTTCTAAATTATGTTACTAGCAATTAAGATTAGCTAGTCATAGTAGGGGACCATATATACTATTAGATTCTATAAATAACCAAAAATTGCAACAAATTAATGAGTTCAAGATCCAAGCCTAACAAGCCTATAATGCTATATGATATTGTAAATGCATTTGTGTATAATACGTTACATAAATGTAGGTCTTAATCTAGAGGTCTGGTACCACCACACCTTTTGTTTTCCCCAATTACAGAAGAGTTGAAAAAGAAACCTAATACAATGGTTATTGTACTTCTTGGTCTTTCTATTTGTTATTGATATCAAATTAGGAGAGTACAGTATAAGAATAAATATATATGATAAAAAGCTTTAGTTTCACTTTCTAGCATTTTATGATGCTCAAGATTTAAAGCCATTTGGATTTTTAGCCTCTCTTATTCTGATATACTGATATACATATACAGTTTTTTTTTGTTTTTTTTTTGTGTGCAACATATTAACATGACAGATACATGCGTAGATATATATATAGCTAGGCTTGTTGCTTTTGATCCTTTTGTTTACCTCTTACCGAAGAAAGAGTTTGCATGTTGTAACACATATTCTTAGTTAATTAATGTAAATTTAGCTAGCTAGCATGAATAGCTCTTCATGCATGGCTCTTTTGTCCCATCTAAAGTTATAGGTTTCATGACAACTCATAGAACCTTCTATTTTCTGGTTTCGTGGTGAATTGGAGATATATGTACCTTCCGAAGTTTGTACTGTTCAATTATAGTTAGTATATATAAGAATGTATATGAGTATATAACTTATAATCAAATGGGATGTATATATGCATTGCAGAACTAGACCTGCTCAATCCAATTTATAGATTCAGGTATTCAAGTTTCAAAACCGATTTTAGACAGTAATGCGGAATCGGTACCATCGATGGTGGTATCAGTATCAGTGCATTGCAGAGCTTATGCTCAAAGGGTTCTATATATATCTGTGACTGTGAGGTTGCTCGTAAAGATTGGGGATTATTTGATTGTGGGCTTCTTTTTCTAATCAATTGGAAAGTGGTTTGTTGCTCCTGTATTGATTTGATTTGAAAATGAAAACAAAAAATAAGTTTCAAAATTACGTTACATAATTAGGGACTTATATGGTGCTAAAGTCAATAATTAGGGACTTATATGTGGATTGGTTTGTGAGCCTATCCATTTTTTTTTTTTTTGAGGAATGATATACTTGGGAGCAGATGGTGCATTAAGACCCAGAGATAGCATAGGTGCATGCGCTGGTATCTGAGATAGAGTACCAGTGCAGTTATATGAGGAATAGAGGAAGGAGTTGTGCAAATTTTGTTTTGATTTTGTTACTTGTACTTTTTTTTAGTTTTAAAGAAAAGTGGCAGGACGCTCCCGATCGTTAAAAAAAATCGCGTTACGTGATGAGATGCAGTTGCGCAATACTGGGTTTAAATTAATAAAAAAAAAGCTCTAGAAATTGTATTCTATTTGTTTAGTTGGATAATGACTGGAGTGTGCTTGGAAATGCACATCACATGCAGTCTAATAATGGCCACTGGCCAATAAAAAAACCTTGTGAAACGTTATCTAGTAATCTTACTTTGCACGAATTACGAGGCACCACTTTTATTTTATTATTGTCTCTCTGTAGTCTGTTCTGATGCAAAAGGAAGCTGGCCTGACTAATCCAGTAAATCATTTCTGTAGTTACATTTCTCAAAATGAGCCAACCATGCTCCATGCATTAATATCTCAAATCCTGATTTACTGATACTGAGAGCAAAACTATTGGGTACAAGTACAACCTCTTTTTTGTTTTAGAAGTTTATTTTGTGAACATATATTTTTGGATACAATATATAGTAACATGTTGGCGGTATATATTAGGCTTCCTCAATAAAATTGCAATTAAAAGCTATTTACGCTAAAAAGGAGGATAATGCCTCCTAATGAAATAAACTTATTTTTTTATGCAAGAACTGTTTCACTGATAGCCACACTGTCTTTGTCCACAGAATGTTTTGATTACGTTCATAAATAAGAGCAAGACTAGAAGAGTATTGGGATTGGTGCAGAGGAATCCACTAATTGGTAATTACTAGAAAATGTAATGGGGCAGTGCAAACTGCAAATGAGCACCTTCCCTGCCAAGCGTTGAGCCCCATAGAGAGAATTTTCTAGTGTTTGTTAATAGGAGACAGTACGGATGCTTTGTTATTTTAACCTAAGCAAAGTCTACTCTCACTTAATTAATGCAACTTGGAATAATCACTGTTTTCATTAATTGGGTTCCTAATTTCCTATAGCACTATAGCAGCATCCAATTTCCACTGCTACCGAAACCATCTTTAAAACCGATTATTTTAAATTGAATTTCTATTAAAAACCGAAATTTTACTTAACTTCGGTTTAAAAAGTTACAAAATTTTAGAATTGAAATTTTAAAAGCGGACTATCTCAAAGGGACTGCTTTTAAACACACTCTTTAAAAATGGATGGTGTTTTGCATCCGATGTAAAACCCTTTTAAATGGGAGGACGACCAGGGGTCCAGTTTAATAGGATGACATTTAAAATCGGATGACTAGAGCACTCCGGTGTTAAAGTGGTATTTAAAACCGACGGCTGCTAGCTTCAGTTCGGTGTTAAAGGGGTATTTAACAACGGAATTCTTGTAGGGTCCGATTTTAAAAGCTTTTTCACGGATTGACCTGTGACTCTTTGATCTGCATCGTCCATTTTAGAGCTGCAAACGAATTGAACTCGAATGAACTAGCATATGTTTGAGTTTGATTTGAAATAAAACAAGATTCGAACGAGCTGTGTGAAGTTTGAGTTTGATTTTATACTAATTCAAATGAACTCGAACTAATTACGGCCTACAAGTTTTTCTTGCTACCCAACAAAAGTAGTAAAAGAAGATGACAAATAAGATGAGTATTTTCTAATAGAAGATGGTGAAAATGATGATGTTGGCAATGGAGAATTAGTGTGAACTAACTATCTCTAATGAAAATGAAGATGAAATAGATAATGTAGTTGAGAAAATGAGATAAAAATGTCAACAGCATTCAAACTATATAGTTAGCGAACAACATTCGAATGAACTGTGTCAAGTTTGAGTTTGATTTGACAATAATTCGAATGAACTCGTAGCACAAACTATATAAACATCAATAGTCTTGATATCATCTGATGGTTCAGATCTCAATATTCAAACTATTTTTATTCATGAATAGTTTCGAACGAACCGACCCTAGTTTGAGTTCGATTCAAAATCATTTTGAACTAATTTGATTTGATTTTAAATTAATTTCGAACTGATTTCAAACATTTATCGAATCGAACTCGAACGAATTATGAACAACGAATTTTTCTTGCAGCCCTAGTCCATTTGAAATCCAATCCAACGCTCATTAACCACTCAGATAATACTCATGGATTGCTCCCTTCTTTTGCTCTCCCATCTCTTTATAACTTCTTTAATTTCCATTTCATCTCTCATTTGTCTCTATCTCTCAACAATCAAAATCTTACATGAAAAAAATATTCTAATAATTAGTGGAGATTTGAAGATTTGAATAGTTGAAGAAGATTTATTTTGAAGAGTATTGAAGAAGAGATTTAAAGAAGATTTAATTGAAGATTTTGCTTTTTTCTTCGTATTATTTAATCTTTGTTGAAATTAACAAATATTCATTCTAATAATCTTAGATTTATATAATATGTGAAATTAGATGATTTTTCATTAAACAAAATAATATCTTAAGTCATTCTTAGAATAAATTCTAAAATTTTAGGTTATTTTCAAAATTATATTATAGAATGTTTTTAGAAAAAATTTAAGATTCTAGGTCATTCTTAAAAAAATTTGAAAACCCTGTTAAACCCCCATTTAACACCGGTCATGACCAATTTAAACCCCTCATTTAACATCGACCATGACCAATTTAAACCCCAATAAAATTTAATAAATGTAATTGATACGTTTTGAAGCCTTTAAAATCGGACTAAACAATGGGTCCTGTTTTAAAGGGTTCCTTTAAAAACAAACTGGAATTAAGGGGCCGGTATTAATGTATTTTTAAAAACGGAGTGAATAAGCCTTAGTTTGGTATTAAAAATGTTTTTAAAAGCGACTTCTTCTATGCTGTTCGATTTTAATGGTCCAACCTTTTAAATCGGGCCATTGTAACTTTTAAAAGCCCCTTCTATAATAGCGACGCTAAGTCCGGTTTTCAAGGCTATTTTGGTCCGATTTTAAAGGCTAAATATGTAGTAGTGTTCCTTGAATCTGTACTGTTCATGTGTCCAAAGCAAAAATATTTTAATTATTGGAAAATTGTCTTCTTTTTTTCCTTTTTTTTTTTTGGGTTGACATTCTTAAGTTCCTTATTTTTTCCTGGAATGAAAGAGTTCAAATTTCCAGCAGAATTTTAATTTTGCATGGCTGTTTTAATTATATGAATAGTAGTTAATCTGCCAGGTATGTAGCCGAATTATTTCAAGTGGGAGGCTTTTATTTTAAATTTAGAATTTCACGAAATAAAAATTCTACTAAACAAAATTAATTAATCTCTGTGAATTTGTTAAATAAATATAAATTTAATAAGTTAAAGAATAGCTTGATTTTATTTAGTACGTCGAGTGATCGAACTACATCTGTTGTAAGAGGATACTACAACACCACATTATGATCCGAGAAAATGGCTTGAATTAGTTCCAATAGCACGGTGACAGATCACATGATGATTTAAAATAATCAATACCGTAATATCTATATCTTAGGTCAAAATTTATAAATATATATTTGTGGGTGAAATAGTTAAATGAATAAGTATAAGGAGGGATCAAATGCTTTCATTTTTTTGTGCATTTATTTTGTCTCAAAATTCACGCTATTTATAAAAAAAAATTAATAATCTAGACTTGAATGTTCAAAAAATGTTCTTGAAACAAAATAAAAGCAAAAAAAAGATGAACGCATTTAATCCGTCCTCGTTATTTGTTTTGTGACTGTTCACTTCTTTCTCATCCAGCTCATTTGGGATTCTAATTTTCCAGATGAGCTCATGCAATATATAAAGAAGTCAGGATAGTGGATGAGAAATATATAAAAATCACTTAACCATTAGCTGAACGTTACTTGATCCACCAAATGTAAATAAAGTCACGGATTCATAGTAAAATTAACTAACACAAAACTATATCAATTTAGCAACAGTTCAAATAAAAGTGAAGAAGTAACCCATTATGTACACAGAGCAAAAGAGATATCTTGGGAAAAATAGAAGATTTAAGGAAAAAAAAGAAGAAGCGAATAAGCTTAAGCTATAAGAAAAATGCACTTACTGGCAAGAGAGCATCCTGAAGTATTTTACTTTCGTGTCCTCTACGAAATATGCAACATTTATCAAATATTGCAACAGTTATGATGCTTTTTCAATACAAAATATTATCTATCAATCCATATATCAAATGTTAGAAAATCATTGCCAATATTAACTATTGGGACGGTTGACACCATAACCAATGCAACCCAATGAAATAGAAACACAAAATAAACATTCTCAAGTTTCATTACAAACATATCGGAAAATGCAACCCAATGCCTTCAACAGCTAAGCTGCAACACTTGCGGCATTTCTGATGCATAATTGCACTTCTCCGTTCACTAGCAGCCTCCTATTCTTTAGTGCCTGGTTGTTTCAACAAATTTGAGCTTAATATCCAATATCCAATAAAAAAAATAGATCAATGTTTTTTTTTTTTTGAGGAAAAGATGAGAGCTCTTGGCTCTCAAATTTCATTGATTTAGAGTATTTACATGGTTATTTTAGGGAAAAAATAAGAACAAATGTACAATTAAATAAAAGAAAAAAGGAGAATAAGAACAGAGGGTAAGAGGAGTTAGTTGGATCCTAGTTTACTCGGAAAACCACGCTCGTCTTTCTTCCAGTATCTCTCTTATGGTTTGTACTACAGATTGTTCCTCTTCCTGAAAAATTCGTCGACATCTTTCTCTCCAGACGATGAAGTTGGTGACCATCTCTGTCATAGCCCAGTTGGATGTTGAGTGCGTCGTTAGCAAGCCGTGCGGATTATCTCCTTTGAACAAATTTTGAAGAGCCTGATCTCCATCTCGTAGTATATGAGTCAACTGCTGTCTTACACCGGTCGCGTAAGAACAGGATACTGAGAGGTGCCTTACTGACTCCCCCGCCGATCTGCACATGTAGCAGAAGTTTGGGATAATCCAGCCTCTTTTGATGAGATTGTCTATCGTGGGGCCTTTACTTGCCATATCTTGGCTATATGGCTTTTAGGCGCTGGGAAGGAGGTCAGAAACCGGTAAGCGGATTTTGCTGTGTATTTCCCTGACGGATCCCAAAATAGATCAATGTTAACCTCAATAAAAAAAATATACCTGAACTAGATGAAACGTTTCCATTCTTCATGTCCTCTGAGTACTTGGGACAATTTCTTTTCCAGTGACCTTTGTCCTTGCAATACAAGCACTCGTCAGAAGTGACTTCAATCTTTGGAATACTCGAAGTCACCACCTGAGCCTTTACCTTGCCACCATTGTTTATGTTCTTCATTTTGCGTTTGCATTTGCCCTTTTTTATCTTCTTCCCTCCCTCCTGAACTGTGAGCACATGGGAAACATTTTTCTTCTTGTACAGCTCAAAATTTTTGAGCATCCCGTGAATCTCCTCCAGAGTCTTATCTATATCAAGCATATGGTAGATCATTATGAACTCCGAGTAGCTGGCAGGAAGAGAGATCAAGAGGAGGTCTGTGAAAAATGTCTTGGGCAAGAAATAATCCAGCTTTTCCAGCTGCTTCACATAGCTTTTCATCTTGAGTACGTGACCATTGACAGAGCTACCCTCTGACATCTTACAGTCCAGCAAAGACTGCACCAAATTGTACCTCTCGAGCCGCATCATGATGTAGTAGGACGCGTTCAGCTTGAATCACTTCTGCAATACAAACAAATATACATTTATCATGTAAAAGAAATGACCATCATGTTTCATATAATTCAAGACAAATATGAAACATTAATGACACAGATACAATATGAGTAATGTTTTATTTATGATCTGCCCAATACAGTAATATAAGTATTTGTGCGACTAAACTGACTTCTTATCAAATGATCATTTAATATTAATATTATTTATAATTATATTGATTTTTCATTACTCCGGTTGGGTTTTATTTCTAGTCTAACTCGACTTGTGTGGCACTTAAGATTTTGCTGTTGCTCACTACAAAGTTAAGGACCACTTGTGTCTGCATTATTAAATAGAACAAATTCTTTCAGCTATGTTCTAACTTTATTCCAAAAATCTTGCTTTTTAACCGACAAACTGAACCCTATTCCAAGCCTCATGAATTCAGCAAAGAATACTCTATCCGGTGGAAACTATTTGCTACTAAAGCTATGAACTATACATAGAGGTAGCAAGTCGAGTCGGTCGGGCGGATTCGGATCGGGTCGGGTTTCGGGTCGTCATGTGTCGACAGCTTTCGGGTCATGGGTCGGGTCGGGCGAGGTCAGGTTTCAGGTCGGGTTGCGTCGGTCTTTTTCGAGTAACGGGTCGAGTTGGGCGAGATCATATCGGGTTTCAGCTCGGGCCTCGGGCAACATCGACAACTTTCGGGTCTTGGGTCGGGTTGCACCGACAACTTTCAAGTATTATTTTGAGTTTTAAGTTCAATCGGATAAGATCGGATCGCGTTATTGAATTGTGTTAGTAAATCTTGACTTTCTCTGATGTTAATTTGTTAGTAAAATTAGATTATGATGTGGGCAAGATAAGATTAGATCAATTTTCAGATTGTATCAGGTAAAGTCGGGTCGGGTTCGGATCCTCATGTGTCGCTTCATCTCGGGTTATGGGTCGTCTCGGGTCGAGTCGGGCTAGGGTCCTCATGTGTCGCGCCATCTCGGGTTACGGGTTGGGTCGGGTCCGGCTCAGGTCGCTCAAGTGTCGCTTTGTCTCGGGTTACGGATCATCTCGGGTTGGGTTCGGGTAGTTTGACTTTATCAAAATATTGGATCGGTCGGGCGGATTTCTTGGGTCGGGTCGGGTTCAGCCACATCTAACTATACATATTAAAAAATTGAAAACCAAAATTTCAAAAGCTCTTAAATTAAGTTTGACCTTAATTATTCAGAGAGGCCAACAGAAAAATTGATAGAGCAAACTACAAAACCAAAATGAAATCCAAACTTGATCGGAGAAAGTTCACAAAAGGAGTATACACCAGGAAAGGGTTTTGGATTATCCTAAAGATTCTGTAAATGAAATTGTTGACGAAAACTACCACCAGAAAATATACAGTACTTAAACTCTTAACAAAATAAAAAAAGTTAAAGGTCATTTAAAATACTCAACACAATCAAAACATTTTGCAGCACACCATTTTGTTTAATGTTTATAAATCAGCTATTGGTGTGCAACATATTGGAAGAACTCGAACCTGTTTTGCTTTCATCATCAATCAATACCTCCTTAAAGGCCAACATAATCAAGAAGCTAATGCACGTAAGAACACAGATATTGGTCAAATACTCACTTAATGAACAATTGACAAGTTCCAGGGTACTCCCTTGTGAAAAAATGCCTTAAAAATTGGTCTTCTCAATCATAACTGCAGATCATCTTGCTGCATGACAAATTGAGAAATAAGTACATTGGGAAATAGAGTATGTGGCAGAGAAATTGCATTTACAAATGCACAAGACCCTTTAACAAGAGTTCAGGGACAAAAATTCGCACAACATGTACAATTTGACAGTTGTTCTTTTCCAAAGTATTTATTGTGCCTAATTTTTAAGAAGCAATTCACAATTTGAGCACATTTATGTAAATAGGTTGTAGCTTCTCACAGTTGAAACTAAAAACATGGCCATTATGTGTTTGAAAATAACGCCACATAGTTAAACTAAGCCAAGGCAAGCTGAAAGCCACTAAACTATGAGCAAACATCTTCATAACTAAAACAATAGCAACAATGTGTTACACACTAATTACAACCATGTAATTACGTTACCCAAGTGCTGCATTTTTGCCTGATTATAATCATTCAGGCTAAAATGTGAACAAAAATTCTCCCAATTTCAGGAAAAACAGACAACCCTACATGGTTTCAAGATATTTTCCCCTAAATTGGGGATAATTTATGCAATAGCGAACTGTTGAAAGGAAGTTATAATAACAGAAGTAATCGTAGGTTCGTAAGAAAATTAGTCTCGTCTGAGAAGTAAACAATAGCAAAGCTACGCGTATCGTTACAACTTTTTTGAGTCGGTCTCAGAATCCATAGCTTCTGTCTCAACCTATGAAAACTCAGGTTCAGAGATGAAGACGATGAATGGGTTGATGATCTCCGCATCCAGTCAAACATAGAACGACGAGAGAAGAGGGGAGATAGTTGGGAAGGGGGGGGGGGGGGGGGAAGAGAGCATTAGCATACATACACTTACCTTGGTCGGAAAACGGGAGAAGGCCGGAGGAGAGAGAATCACAGTCCACCGTCGAACGAAGGGTTTAAGGTTTTCAATTGGAAATGGGAATTGGGAAATCTAAGAGCGATCTGATTTGGGTAATTGAGAGAGCCGTATCGCGCAGTTTATTGTGCTCATGTATCTGATCGTCGGATTAAAAATCAACGTTTGTGATTTAAAAAGTGTTGATTTTTAATCTGACGGTTCAGATTAACCTACACAAAATGGAAAAAAAAGCACAGATAATTCAGTAGTAATTGAGAGCCCATAATACCTTTAAGTTGCTTTATTATTTATTGGGCCTGAGGTGAAGTTCATGCGAGTTTGGGTTGGGCTCAAATATTTGGGCCGTAACAAGACTACATACACCTACAATACTACATCATATCCATTTCCAGTATAAGCATCCAAAATACTTGAAACTTTTTTCGGAAAGAACTTATTTCACAAACTGCAAAAAGCTCGTTACTAGGTGGAAACTAACATTTTCGATATATTTTTGTTGGTAATATTTTATATTTTTCTAGTGCCAGCGGGCCACAAGAAATATAAATTTATTTGGGTATAATAAAAAGGAAATGAAAACAGAAAACAGAAAGTGTGTTAATTTGTGATATCTGTATATGGCAAGGATTTAGATCTCAACCGAGGAAGCAGAATTGCAGAATTAGTAGCTTGGAAATTGCAAGATGCGTGGAACACACTTGAATAATTTTGATATATGACACTTCACACTTATAACAAACCAATGGGTTGGCAATATTAATTATTAGTGCCTTAAAAAATGGAAAATATTTTAGCGATATCATAATCGATATCACCATCGATAATAATGGAAAAATTCAGTTGCATTCAATTTGCAAATTATTGTAGTATTTATGTACATCGTTTTTGTTATTATACACATTATTTTTGTTATTATGCATCTAATTGAATGAATGCTCGATTGAAAACGTGCCTCCCGACACGATTTCCCTTCTCCATTTCCCTTGAGCAGTTCTCTCCAGTTTTTCCTATCGATTCAACTCAATCTGAATAAATATATATTTAAAATGCATAATAATACGAATAACATGCATAATAACACAATTAACATAAACAATAACACTTAATAGCACATTTGAAATAAATAACACTGATTAACATGCATAATAATATGATCATTAGCGTGCATAATAACTCATTATGATTAGCAATACAGTTAACTTGCATAATTAATGAAGAAGAGGTCACAAAACGAATTAATCAACTTATTAGACACATTATTTGAACTATATGCATGTTATTTGAACTGTCATGCACATTATGCAAATAAATGCGAATAGATATAAATAACTAGTATCGATGATGATATCGATATGACAATACAATATGCATAATAACAAAACAATGTACATAATAACTACATCAAGTGTGAATTGAATGCAACTAGATTCATAAATGTTTTGTAAATATATATACCTACTTCAATCTCTTAAATGTAAATTAGGCTTTGTGATGGGACTAAGTTATTATGGTCAACAAGCATAAGTTGGCTTCAAACTTGTTCCAATTAGACGGTTTTCATTACTAGCTTTTACTGCAGTCTAAATCTCTCAATCACTCTCTTCTGAATACATGTGCCATTCTTGCTAGCATAGCTATTGTAAGTTATCCATAAAAAATAAATGACATCAAGGAATGACACATACATTAATATATTATTTGCTTTCTTCTTCTTAATTTTCTTTTCTGTTGAAGTAGGATATAGCTATCATAGTATCATAAGATATTACCTATAGCTCATGACAATTAAAAGCAACTTAACCATGGAGAATGTACTTTAAACTAAAACAATTATGCGTTAAAGTTAAACCAAATCACCAGGAATAATGCATGGGTACATTTAAACCAACTAGAATAGTTAAGTTCAACACAAAATACATAATTCAACAAATACAGCCAACCACAACTACTAGAGGTTTGTGATCTTAAAGCAAACTAACACATAGATAAATAACTTTGAGATACCATATACAACCACAGAACAACTAAGCAAGTCGTAGGTCATGAAAACCGAATCCCATTTCATGCAGATTAGGCTGACTTGGCAGCACCCGATAACCATACATTTGGGCTCCGGCGCCATTCGCCATAGCCAGTGTGTTATCGTAGTTGCTAGGATTGTTATCCACATAACCATAAACTGGATGATCTTCTTTCATCTCCTGTAAGAGAATTAGGTATTTAGTGGAAGTTCTGGCCAAGATTTTGGCTAAAAAAAAAGATGCATATATATTACATATTACTAGTTCCTTAGAACATACATACACTTAATTTGTAGAATTGCAGTTTATTAAATAAGATTCAAGAATATAATGTTTTTTCAGTAAAATTGTAAACAGGCGGTATCACTCGCTTGAAACGACAAATGTCATTAATTTTGATGCAGTAGATTGTTGTGCATAAGAGAATAGTTGATAACATTAATTACCAAAGCGACTAGATTGTGTGCCAAGGTATTGTACTGTTCCTGGGAGCTCTTCACCTGCATATATTATTTCAATATAATAAGCATCTCAATCTGTACAAATAATGTTGACATGTTTCTATATGCTTGGACCATTTATGACATGGGATAGTTCTTCACGTCAAATAAAAATATGTAAAATATTAAAATGTGTATGTTGACTTGGTACAGAATGAATGGAGATGAACTGTTCTTGAATAAATGACTAAACAAAGAACTCATCTCTGAACTTGGTTTGGTTGACTGCTGTAAACTGTGCCACGTTAAATATTATAATATATTGTGACATGTTGACCTTTCACTTCAGAAAGTCTTCAAGTGAAAAAATATGTGCATTTTTATCCCTTTTTGGATAAATGCTGGGAACCCTAGGCCCAAGGCAACACAAGGAACATATATCCAAAGGTAGAAGTCATGTTGACAAGCATATATCTTTCATGTTATATCTCTTTTTAATGAAAGTTGATTGATCCATCTGTCAACCCAGTACTAAGAAGAAAAGACTACTGACATAATATAAGCTGTAGTATTGCACACAAGATAAATAGCTGAACTAGGATGGTACTTCCTGTTTGAAGACCTAACTACTTAGTTTGAACCAGGAGACTGTGATGGGATCTAATGTTCTAGTTATTCTGTGATTCACATAAAATATAATCACAGGATGCAGCTATAGAAAATAAAAATAAAAAATAATGATTGCAACTAAACTCTATTCCATAAGCTTGCAACTATATATGGAGGTAAACAATGGTAGGTAAATATATAATATGTAAAATAAAAGGGAAAAATATACCATGCCCCTTGTTCTGTCCCCTGTTTCACCTACCACCTATGACACACGGTCCGTTTTATGTGGTGGCCCACTGTCATAGGTGATAGATGAAATACAGGGCAGAATTTGGAGTACTGTAGCATTGCCCTATTTAAAAATGCAGAAAGCTATGACATGATATATAAAATATGCAGCAGAGTTATAACAAGCAACCTTTTGTAAAGTAATTTGTTTATATTGTTGAATGTCTAAAGGACAAAAACTAAAAAGAATTTAAAGTTACAACTATAGTTGTTCTTTTTTATATTAATTAGGTTCAGCAATCATAATAAGTGAACAAGACTCTTTTATTATACTTCTAGCTATTCAAAGAATAGCTTTTTAATTTGAATTTGTCTTTGTCTGCTTATGCTAAACACACAACAAAAGCATAATTAGTTTAACTTGTCAAATCAATAGACTGAATAAGAATAGTATTAATAGAAAATTATTTCACTCTTGAAATCAACTGTTTGTGTTTTTTCTTTTTCGTTTGAGTGATAACTGCACCATCATTTCTGCACTCCATATCTGCAGATATGCTTACATATCTTTTAAAAAGTGTTTATATACCACATGAGAAATGTGTTTACACCTAACGCATTTTATTACTTAACCAAAGTTTGAACTTGAATATTTTTCAGCCATTGGAAAAGAAAATACGTAAAAACTTTGTATATTTGGTATAAACACTTCTGAACTACATATATAAGTAATTTATTAATTATGTGTGATCACTTTATGATTCATATGAGTGTAGGAATTGTAGTGCAAGAATATATCTCTTTTTATTTTCTTATTTTTGACTTAAATTAAGCTCTTCATATAAAATTTTAAATTTGCTGGATAATTAGATGTAATTTAGTACCTATATACTAACTCTTTTTTCTAAGATTAAAGAATACAACTATGTTTATCTTGTTGTACTCGTGTACAATGTGATCTAATTTGTGCTGCACACAAAAAAGAAAAAAAAGATGGCTCCTAAACCTGATAAATGCAAGATGCATTAACATATTATATTGAGAATGCACGTTTAAAATATATAATAGATGATCTTATTTAATTTGTTCAATTCAAAGGACCATGATAATAGTTAATAAACATGATGACAAGGCCTCATATATAAGGTTAAAAGAACAGTAATGTACAGCACTCAAGATAGAGACACCTTTTATAGTTCCTTGAAATGTACACAGATATAGGAGATGGTATAACTAAATCTTCATAGGAAATCTCCTGGAAATTACAATAAGTAGCAGAAATTTGCATATATAGTGAGCATGGCTAAAATAATATGCATAGTACACATCATTTTGTACTATGCGGTTATGTATATTTAATTTGCTCAATAAATTAAGATTAAGTTGCTAAATATCTTCATATCAAAATTTTATAGGAAATAAAATTTAGTGATTTTTAGAGATTTCTTACTGTTTTTAGATATTTTTTAAAAACCTCTCAAAAATGACACTTTTGTAGTATTAAATATGGGTTGTTTTTAAAACATATTTAAGAATAGCAAGAAAACTAAAAAAAAATCACGAAATTTGATTTCCTACAATATTTTGATATGAATAATTTATTGAGAAACTTAAATCTCAATTTATTGAATTATATATATGCATAGTATGAAATAGAATGTACTATGCATATTATTTTAGCCTTGCTAATATATAGTTATACACTTATAATTATGTGCAGTGAGGTTATAACAAATGAAATATTGCATTGAGAACAACAAGCAAAGCTAGAAAGGCTGATCATTACACAAACAAAGAACATAAATGAAAACAAGAAGACAGGAAGATTTAAAACTACTGGATTAGGAAAATAAACTCCATCTTTGATAGTCAGGAATGATAAGAAAATATTCTTTGAGCGTTTATTATTTTAGGATGTTTTTTTTTATCTTATGTTCCTAAATAAACTCCATCTTTGATAGTCAGGAATGATAATAAAATATTCTTTGAGCGTTTATTATTTTAGGATGTTTTTTATCTTATGTTCCTAAAGTTAGAGTATATTAATTTGTAAACGTGTTCCTATTCCTTGACCTTGATTGACTCTAAATCAAGATTGAAATATCATTCTCTATTCCAAAGACTTGACAAATGTTAGCAAAAGTTCAGGATGTGAATATTATGGAGAACTCTCCTGTGTTCATGTATGCTTAAGGATACTAAGTATGTAGGATATTACATTTGATTGATTCAAACAGATTTTTTTGTTTCTCAAGTTAATTCAATGAATTCATATGCATAAGAGAAACCTTATGTAGGATCAAATTTGTAGGTATATTTTAGCTTTTATTCACAAGGTTATTTTGTTGAATGTGAACTTCATTGGCCCCTCTTAACTTATAATTCTTAACTAGTTCTGTTTTATTTGACCATTTCAAACCTGTCAAACCTTATTTATTGAGCATCTATTAGAAAGTCATAATGCTTAGGATAATTGGGGACCTTGCTCTTATGATAAACCTACTTTCCCAAATGTTTAAATACAAGCTTCACAAAAAGATCAAAATTAAAAGATCATATTAGTGATCCTTCATCAATTATGTATACCAAATTACCAATACTGGAATGCTACAAATACTATAAATATATTGTATTTGAATTATACATAGATTACCTTCTTCTTGTAGGTGTCCGTCTGTGTTTGGATGTAGGAGAACTGTTATACAAAATAGTTTGGATTCATTAGCTACAGAGAAGTTCATCAAGAACTTAACAAATAAGTAGACGAATTGTGTGTGCACACAAACACAATCTGCCTATTCAACTTAAGAACCACAAAGTATATTTCCTAATTACCTTGAAAGAGGACCGGAGGTTTTATAATAGAACATAATTTCAAAGATTAGAACATTTTTAAGATATAATACATCTCATAAATAAAATCTTTTGGTATGTAAACATAGTGGAAAACAAATATAGTAGAAAGGTCAATAGATAAGTTACATAATGCTAGGTTTTGGCAAGGTTTTCAATTCTTATTATTGATAATTTGAAAAACAAAATTTGGTTGATATTGTAACATATTCTTACTTTCCTATTACGAACAGTTGTTAGGGACTGGTCTAAATCTGCCTCAAGTTCCCTCAGTTTATCCATGTCAAGCTCCTCCAAATCTGCACCAGTGCGCTGCCTGCAATTTCTCATATATAACTTATCATACTTACACTTGCTTGAAAAACTTCACAGGTTTATCATAATTTATTAATCATAAAAAGGCTTCAAATTTACAATAAGAAGAGTCCCACCTTATTTGCTTGCGAAGATCTTCATTGACCTGCTTGAGTTGTCTCAATGTGTTTTGCATTTTCTAGCAAGAAAAAAAGAAAGTATTACATGATCTTGATTTGAAAATTAAGGTTAGTATATACTATATAGTATGAAATAATTAGGTATGGTCGCTATTATATATGATAAAAAGAGCTAGTAATGTGTTTTGATACCTCATATTGAGTGCTCCAGAGATCTGTTTGTGTGACTTGCTGATAGCGGTCATACATGCTCTTGATGCTGCCAGAATAAATGAAAAATTCTGGTATCAGATGCAGATGCACAAAATAAAGAAACCTTCAGTTTTATCACAGATCTTTTAAATTTCCAGGATGAAATAAGGCAGATCAATATGTGTAAAAAAAATTAAATTTTACATTTTATACCATTTCTTGTGAAGGGGAGTGAAATAAAAGAAATAAGGAACGATCTCAAAACAAAAGAAGTTTCCAATCTACTTCTAGGGTTTCCACTTTCCTAAAGGATTTGCTTGATACAATAAGTTCTATCCCTTCTCAACTTACATTGTATAAACTGAAGAATCAAGCCAATTCCACTTCTGATAGGAACAGAAGTTTAAGAATAAACCATTACAGTTATATCAAACTTTTAATACCTCTCCTCTTTTTCGCTAAATATCCAACTACTAGATAAACTTCTGTTTCAGATCCAAACCAAAAAAAAATGGATCCTTCAAAAAGAGAAACTAACTCAGTGGAGGGGCTGCAATACTCATAGTGTTTGTTGGTGTTTGAGAACATAATGATGGAAATCTGTGCATCACAAAGCACGGTGAGCTCGCGTGCCTTTTTCAGAATCCCCGATCGACGCTTTGAGTACGTCACCTGCCGACTTGTTGTGTTCTCGATCTTCTTTATTTCTATCTTGCCCCTCCCCATTGGATCAGGTGTAGATTTGATCTTCTCAATTATGTTGGTTTGAGGTAAAAGTGTAACAATGGTGGCGAGATTTGATGGTGTGGATCAAGATAGGGGAAAGAGGAGGGTTCTATAAAGCGTGCGTGTTTGGTGAGGTTGTATCATATTGAGAGCATAGATGGACATGGCTTACAATAATTTTATGTTCTAACAAGTGAGGACACAATTTTGCTTGTCTTTGTTCTTTTGCAGAAATCTTAATGATTTGTTGTAGACTATAACAAAATGCAAATTAGTAAGATTTTCAACAGAACTCTGTATTGGGAAGAACTAAGTTGTTTACTCATTTGCTTGTTTTTGTTCTTTTGCAGAAATCTTATTGATTTGTTGCAGACTATAACAAAATGCAAATTAGTAAGATTTTCAACTATAAAATACATAATTATCAACTATAAAAATTAGTAATACATTTCTGCATATTTAATTGTAAAACAATTAAACTTTGGTAAGACAATATGCATATATATTTAATCGACTGATGTATAGTTATGGTTATTGAATAACAAGGCAAATAGATAAAAGGACAATATATATATAAATATATTATTGAACATACATTTTATGTACTAGCAAGCGTGGCCGTGCACAGCAACGGAAATATATTATGTAGAGACATTGGAGAGGAGAAGATAAGAGTCAGAGAGACGAAGAGAAGAGATATTACAATAATCGGAGAGAAGAAGAAAAAAGTCATACATAGACGAAGTGAAGAGAGACCGAGAAATTGGTGCAGAGCGCGAAATTGAAATTGTAAGATGACGCACGAGCGAAGAGATGCATAGGAGATTTTTTGCAATACAAAAAATCTTAACAAAACATTTCATCCTCAAATGCTTTATAAGATAGTATAGATGTATATATTAATAGCGGAATTTAACTTTTACCTAAATTCATTTATAACTATTATTAATCACTCTGTATTATTATTGTTAAAATAATACACCAACAAGGCAACACCCATTTGAAGATGCAAGTTACTTGTCTAAAATCATATAATTAACTATGTTGGTGGTGTCTTGCATTTATGTATTATCAATAAGACAATAATAGCTAGCCATGTATATATATCTCAGTTATACTATTTTAGATAATATATACAAACTAAAGCTATGATTTCTCTAACCGGAATTAAATTCTTGTCATCTTAATTCCAACAAGAAAATCATTTTTTTTTAAATTAAAAAGAAAATCAATTATAAAATTAAAGCACATGCATAGAACATGTTCAGATAGGTTTTGAATAGATGACTAGATGGGATGGTTAGGGTTATCTAAAAGGAAGCATGTGGAAAGAGACTCAGCCTATCATGAAATGGAAACAGTTTCCATTTTGGTGAAAAATTGCTGTGCACTGTAACGTGTGATGTCTTCTTCCTTTTTAGAATCTCCTTTCTCTATTCTCTTCCCAATAAACCTCTTTATGTTAACCACAAAAATAAAAATAAAAATAAAAATAAACCTATTTCTTTCTCCTTTTTTACTTTTGGACATTTCTAGCCTATCAATGTTCTTTGGGAGAATCGGTGCCTTTTAAAGAATAGATTGTACGTACTTGCCAGTTTAAATAACAACGGAAGAAAAAAAACCAAGAAAAATTATATGTATTTTTTTATGATTTATCAAATTTGTACTTTGTGTAATGTCAAAACTAATTCTGGCAAATTAATTTTTATGCGCAATCTATAAATTAGTATTGTAATATTGTTTGTGCTAGCTTCATTGTTAATGGAGGAAATACCAAAATATCACCAAATTTGGTTCATGGTATTTAAATTGTAAGTAGTGCATAAAGTTGGCAAATAGACTACGTATAGCAAGCTAATTTGGTAATCTTAGACAACATATAAATTTATTATAAAATTAGAAACTAACTAATAATTATTTCTACAATTTTGACAAAGAAATGGCTCAATTAGATGAACATAGATTAATTTACCAATCAAATTGAAACTAATTTGAATATTGTTAACCGTTGCATGAAGAATATGTTGGAATATTTTTAATGTTATAATATTTATAGCATGAATTTATCTTATGTAGTCATTCAATATATTTGATTCCAATGATTGTCTTAGGTAAATAAATACACTCATTCTATCTACATAATTAGTTTCTTATTTTTCTCTCATTAATGAACTATTAAGAAAGAGAGAATAGAATAGAAGACAATGCATAAAGCGCTATGATCACGAAGTCTTAGAAAACCCACTCAAGATCAATACTAGTGTGACGGGATTGCAATTTCGATTTATCTTTTGCTAGCTCTTGAAGATCAGTACTTACACTTATGAATTACGTATTCTTGAATTTTAGTTAAATGCTTAAAATATTATGATTTAGTATTTGCCTTTTTTTTGAAATAAATGAGCTATTTGCCCACCACTTCATTTATCATTGAAAAAAATAAGTTACAAGTACCGTGTTTGCCTTATTTTTTATATCAGAATATTGATAAATATTTCATTAGAAGACTTAAATACTCAATGAGCTATAAAATATACTCTGAATATGTTTAACTAGATCCAAAACATGAATTTTATTTATTTATTAAGATTGTCAAAAAATTTAAGCAAATTAATTTATCACTTGTACTGTAGTAGTTTGAGTTGTGATTTGCGCGGTCTCCGTATAAATCCTCCACTGCCAATCTGACAAGTAATGGTGAAAAGTGTAACCCAAAATTTATTTCATTAATATTTATACAGTTTTAGTATTCAGCCTAAATATCACTAAAATAATTTAAAATCAATTAACATATATAACAAAAATTGCACAAATAAGTATAAAATTATATATATAATAATAATAATAATAATAATAATAATAATAATAATAATAATAATAATAATAATAATAAAATTATTAACATGGAATACCACTTAATATTTTTTATAACATCAAGAATTAAGGTTAAAAGAATGAATTAGCCGTCACCAAACAATGCCATTCATCAATATAACTGTTAATTTGTCTGATCAAAGAGGCACTGAAATGAAGTTTTAGAGAAATTTAAAAATGTTAGGATCAGAATCTTCAGACGTCAACTAATTAATAAAAAAGCATCATATTGTCAAAAAAAAAATTGAGTATCGATTCTTTAACAAAAATAAAAAATATAAATGTTGTAAAATAAATATATATATCATCTATATATATAATTTTTATTCAAAAAAAAATTAAAACAAAATAACCTTTATATTAGGAAGTAAAAACATAGATCCTGTGGTGTCCAAAGATTTATATATACTTATACATCTCTTTCGCTTTTTACTAAAACCATGCACATGAAGCTTCCTGTTTATACCAGTACCACTATGAAACTGGTAACTGGTAAGAATGGTACCAGTATAAATCCAGTCGCATGATCAAACTGACCAGCGTGCAAATAGAAGTGCTTTTGTGAGCACTCAGATCTCTAAACTTACCATGGTAAAATTTGAGGAGATAAAATCCTAGGATGGTAGACCACAGTTGTGTTGGATGGTTTATAAATGGGATTTATTTCTCTCTTTTACAGAACATTCTTAGATCCAATTGAAACATGGACATGACCTAACAGAGATCCCCCTCCTCTAGAATTATTTAATGTAGAATTGTGCACAAAAATTATATTTCCTTTATGAAAAAGATGAATCTAGACAACTCTGTTTAAACATTACTCGGATGGAAACCAAAAGTAAGTGATTGTCACATTTTGAAACTCTTTTCGATAAACCAGAAGTTATTATACAAGCAGCATATTTGATTGATTCCCACCCTTTTACCTATAGCCCTTAGGCAACGATATAATATATATATATATATATAAGATTCCAGAGGTTCTCCCAAAAAGAAAAAGAAAAAGAAAAAGAAAAAGAAAAAATAATTGTAGCTAGAGGACACTAGTTTCCTTTGAAAGAACTTGGATTGATGGATGTTGCAAGTGACAAAACATAGTTGAGCATAACTGTAGACATGAAAGCATGAAAGCTTTGTGGTCGATAGCTTAAGCTTTGAGAGTGGCTCCGAAAATCGTGCATGATGCAAAACATGTACTTTTTTTTTTTTTGAGAGTAAAAACATGTACTTTCTTTCGATAAAAAAAAAGAGATGTACTTTCTTCAACCAAACTTTTTAATACGATTCAATGTAGGTAGGGAATAGGGATCATGCATGCATGGCAGCACCAGCCTCTACAATCCCACAGCTGGTTGCTAAATAATAAATTGTTTTCGAATTAATTAAGCCTCATTTGCTAACAATCTAATTGTTAATTTATTTGCACCTACTAATTTGTTTTGGTTGTTTTTATTTATTTATTTTGCGATGGTTTTCTGATATGTGCTTTTTTCAGTATTAAGCTCGCACGAATCTACTGGAGAAGAGAATTAATTTGTCTTTCTAGAAGAAAAAAAATAAGCTGATTTCAGATAGTTATATTATATGTGTGTATTTATTTTGGTATTATATATACTCTGATCGATAAACAGTTGATAAACTGATACTATTGTGTAAATACTTAATAATTTATTATGCAATTGGTATATAATTCCGCTTTTGTATTAATTATTTCTTTAAAAAAATCTCTCTATTGCAGTGGAAGTTCTTTATTTTTTATTAATTTTGAGAACATATTCGTTAGTTCTTCTCATGGTGTTTCTTTTGTTGAAAAAATATCATGCATTTGATATTATTATTTTTAAATATATTTATAATGTAATTTTTTTTAATAATATGCATCATTTTGAATCTCTTAAAAAAATCGTAAATTAATCTTAAATCCTTCCGACGAAAATACTAAATCTGTTCGATAAATATCCATTACTCCCCAAGCGGCTGCTCGAAATTCTAGTAGTAATCAATTCGTTTGGTGGAGATCCATTGACAATCAATTACTTTGACAACGTTGAGAATTATGAAAAAATGTCTTTTTAAACCGATTTTTTATTATTGAAAATTAAATAAATAAATTATTTTAAAACAAAAAGAGTATTTAGAAAGTTCGAAAAATAGAAAAGGCCGATGTTGCGAACACCGTCCAGAAAAAAGCTAAATGGATGATATTAAGAATAGCGTCCATTTGATTTTTTTATTTGAATATCAATTATTTCTATAATTAACCTAAAAAAAATAAAAAAATGACATCTATGATTCTGAATTCAAATATTTGACGATAATGATCATATTTTATAATTTACGTTCAGACGTGTTATTTAGACTCATACATTCGGAGTGCGCTTAGAAATTCAAACATAACAAAAGGGATTTTTTAGGTACCTCCAAAACACAAGGGTCTAGATGTTAACATGCGAACTTGAATGTTTAAAAATAGAGTCATTATTGTTAAAGATTTGAATTCGGGATTATAAATGTTATTCTTTATTTTTCAGGTCAGTTATAAAAATAATTCAACTTTTGTACGTGAATATTTTATTATTAAAAAATATTAATATTATAATTCATGAGTTCGGTTGTATTTAGGTAAGTTTTTGTAACAACTTCAGTTGTGCTCGTCGGAATGGTAATTAAGTTTTTTTATCGTCGCAAATTATCGAAATGTAGATATTCGAGTCTACTTCCACTGCGTCGAGTTTGATTTGCGATAGGATGAATGTGCATATCAATGTTGGCTCCATCTTCAACTTATGTCTTAATTAGTAAATTTTATCACGAGTTTATGTCATATTCAATTTTGAATCGCTCGTTTCTCCGATCGCAAATCAAACTCGACACAGGGGAAGTAGACTCGAATATCTACAGCCCAATGACTTGACGATAAAAAAACTTAATTAGGATCCCGACGTGCGTAGCTGAAATTTGTAGAAAAAAATGCTAATAATACTTAATATTTTTTGTAGCAACTTCAATTGTGCTCGTCGAAATCATAATTAACTTTTTTTATCGTCGCAAGCCATCGGCCTGTAGATATCTGAGTCTACTTCCACTGCGTCGAGTCTGATTTGCGGTCGGAGGAATGTGCATATCAAATTTGACTCTATCTTCAACTTATGTCTTAATTAGTCATTTTTTTATCATGAGTTTGCATTTGAATTATTTTTGAATTGCTCGTTTTTTCGATCGCAAATCAAACTCGACGCGATAAAAGTAGACTCTAATATCTACAGCTCGATGGCTTGCGACGATAAAAATAAACTATTTACGATCTCGATGAGCTTAGCCGAAGTTGTTATAAAGAATTACTTAAATATAACCTAACTCATCTATTATATTAATAATGTTTTTATTAATAAAAAGTTCAATCAAAACTTGTGCATGGAAAATTTAAAGGAAAGTGAAGAACGGAATTGACAACACCGTTTTTTTTGCTTTTACAAAAAGGACGATGTTGCTAATACTGACCTTTTCTATTTTTGATGTTTTTAAGTAATTTTTCTGTTTAAATATAATTAATTAGTAAGTTTTTGTAACAACTTCAGCTATGCTCGTCGGAATCGTAATTAAGTTTTTTTATCGTCGCAAGTCATAGAGTTGTAGATATCCGAGTCTTGCTTGTGAATATGTACGAACTTTTCTTTTTCCAAGTTAAATTTGAAAATATTTGTAGGTATTTATATAAAGTTTTTGATACCTCATTCGACCATTCTTATCATGTACTTCAAATTATTATTTTTTAATTCATTGACCGTAGGCTCCTGTACTTAAATTTAATAGTATGTGAAGAAAATATGTAAGGGAGCTTGCTTGTGAATATGTAAACTTTTCTTTTTCCAAGTTAAATTTGAAAATATTTGTAGGTAAATTTAATAGTCTGTGAAGGAACTTGAGACAACACAGAGGATGAATCATGAATCATGTGGTAGATCTGCATCTAGTTTCTACCCTCTTTAATTCGTCTTACTTTATCTTTTGCATCAGAAACAATTATTTGGAAATGGGTCTCTCTCGGTACCTTCTTTGCTCCGTAATGTAAGAATTAATGCAAAAAAAAAGAGATATATATACGAGCCCATTTCGTTGAAGCATAATCGGGAAAAGCATGCATGCATCATGCATGGCATGCAACGTGTTAAAAAAATTTATAGACTAGCTAGGTATATAGTAGGTTTCTCTGCGTAGCTCTGCTTTGTATTTAGCCATACCAATATCTAGGTGTCACATACAACTATACAAGTGTTTATAACTGCCTTTTTATGCATGTTCTCTCCATGCTTTATTTTCTGACGATCAGTGGATTCAAATAATTGATTTGATTTTTAACTACCGGGCAGTAAAATATGAAATGTAAATTTAAATGGATTGAGATTTCGAGAGCATGTATTGAATTTTTTTGGTCCCGAGTAGATTTCAGTAATCAGTATGAATAACATTTTCAATGATTCGGAACTTCGAATTGACCGTTTGAAATTTGAAATTCAAAATATATGATTGCAAGCACTGTAATTTTATTCAATTACAATCATTATTATTCGTAAATGAGGTGACATAATATGAATAAAAGGTGCTCCTTCCCCATATCAAAATAAAAAGACTAAAAGAGAGAACACAGTTAAATGTATTGAAGTGTTGATCATGTGGCATAGTGAGATGTCTTGAAACTTAACATAAGTTGTGAAGTTTTATAATAATAAAAAATAATAATTGATATGTCCATATAATTTCCGATAAAAGAATGACTAATTATATATAATCCGAGAAATTTACTTCAGCACATAATTAATTCTTTTTCTTTCAACATTCTGCATATATAGTCCAGTTTTTTTTCCAATGAAGAAAAAGAGATTACTTTTTATGAAAAGAAAAAGAGCTTATGCTGTAGTTGACAAAATACGAGGACAAATGTGTGAGGAATAAAAACCATTGTCCCTTTTTTCATTTCAATAAGATCTGATCAATAATCTACTAGCAAGCATGTACCAAGAACGGTTAAAATGCATGCATATGTATGCATCATTGTATTCAGGGACGGATCTAGAGCTTAATTAAGTCCGGATGCAACTATATCTGACGTCGAGGTTGAGATCAAGTTCGGATACAAATTCTTTAAAACTCACTAAATATTATTAAAAATCCATTTTTTACTAAAAAATAACTAAACATACACTAAATTTTACGTTTTTTTTAATCAAATCGGGACTTGCCTCTTAATAGATCCGCCATTGATTGCATCGTCATTTATGAATCAAACAAAAAAATCATTGCATCGCCATTTATTACGTGCCTACACACCAATCATGCATGTTAGATTGTTAGCTAATCCGGTTATTGAGTCGTATTAATGAAGGTGTATTATTTGTGTTTTCCATATCTTTTGTTTGCTCAATTCGTATTAATGAAGGTGTAGTATTTATAGTCAATTTGATCATAAGCGCAATCATTTGCATAAGTATTTCCATTCAAAAAAATATATTATCTTGATAACATGATAATATATATAATTATATATATATATATATATATATATATATATATATATATATGTTCCTCAAATTATATGAAAGAAACTTTAAAAGTATAAAAATTGAAGATATGTTATTTTTATTAGTTCAGTATTTATGAATTTTTCATATCAAAAATTGTTTTTCTTCTTTGACCGTCCTATAAAATATTTGTACCAGACATATTTATTGACAAAGAATATTATCATCTGAGCCGTTTATTCCTCTGGTGATGAAGATCATATGGAGGAGGGATCTGTATCCTTTGCACCTATTTTTTACGAGTGCTCTCTGCACCTACTAATTTGGACCGTCCGATTAGATCTGAACGCTTGACCGTCATTTATATGATTTAAAAGAGCTTTTGTATTATAAAATCTCATTTGTTCAAATTTAATCGGACGATTCATATTAGTTGCAAAGAGCACCCATTTTTTATGGGTGCAGAAAATATCGTTTCTATGGAGGAGAAGCCTGAAGCCATGAGAGCTCTAAGAGATATTTTTATGGATTGGGCCACAGCCCACAGGTACCATTGTGTCAATAATTTTATGGAATTATGGAATTGGGCCTGCATTAATCCACCTGAAGTTCTACTAATGCATTAATTAAAGCCTTTATATATTCCAAGTTTCTAATTAATATATCCATCCCACAAGCCCATTTGGTACAAAGGGTAAATCCGTAAATGCAATATTATCATTTTCCTTTTGTTGCACTTTAATAACATTTTAACTGTAGGCGTATTCCAATCTTTACTTTGTTCGATTCAAGCGAAGAAGTAGATTTCGCCTGAAAGAGCATTAATGGAATCTCTTATGCATTTAGAAAGAAAAATAAATTATAAAATAGATTTGTCTCACAATGACTAAAATATACATATGCACTTGGAATCTCTTATGCATTTACAATATTATGATGTCAATGGCATTGTGTACGACTGGTAATGGTATTTTTTTTTATGTATGTATTGATGATGTAATGTAACAAGAATGTTATTAGTAACTATGAATATTAATTCTAATGTGGTTTGTCAGGCGTCTCAACGATCCAGACAAAAGAACAGATATTAAAGCATTGATCAAAAAGCAAAATTCGAATGTGGTTTGCCTCCAGGAGATCAAACTGGCAGGGATAGATGGTTTCTTGATCAATCAAATAGTAGGTAGCAGATTAGACGGCTACCATCGATAGGCACTGCAGGAGGAATAATCATGGCATGATCATCCAACATTTTCCAAAAGATGAGCGTAACAATTGCAGCTTTCACTATGCGGGTGGAACTACAACTCAGGCAGAATGGGTCCAACTGTTTTTCACTGACGTGTATGGATCATGTAGAGCACAACAACACATCCATTTTTTTTAGGAGCTACGCCAGCATCAGCCACAAAGTAATGTCTCTTGGATTCTCATGGGTGATTTCAACCAAACCATGCATCAAGATGATAGATCAAATGCCAGAAGGCCAAACAAACTCTTCACAAGGCTCATTCACAGCCTAGGCCTCATCGATCTGTCGTTACAAGGCAGTAAGTACACATGGTCGAATAATAGATCATATGAGAGATTGGATAGAATTCTCATCAACACAACATGGACTTTTGCCTTCCCAAACACTCGTCAGCAGGCTCTGCCGTGTCCCACTTCAGATTATTGCCCGATTGAATGTTCTTTTCGAACCTCCTTTCCGCTGCCAAACACATTCATGTTTGAAAATTTCTGGCTAAACAGGCATGACTTTGTGTAGTTGGTTCAACAGGTATGGTCTCAAGAAGGCGCCGCAACATTCTCCACGCGACCTGGCTGCCAAGCTAACTAGCACTAAGAGAGCAATTCAGAACTGGAAGAGGGAGATAATAGGCAATATCATGGCTCAAACAGAGCTCTGTCATTAGGTCTTGCTATGGCTAGACCAAGCTGGGGAGAATAGATTACTCATTAATTGGGAGAACCTATTGAGAACTCTGGTCAAATCCAGATTACACACGATCGCAAAAGATGAAGACATTATGTGGCGACAAAGAGCAAAAGGCAATGGATCAAAGAGGGAGACAAGAATACTAAATATTTCCATGTCGTTGCATCATCCCAAAAAAGGAGTGGGTGCAAGAAGTGCAAGAAGGTGACAACACGGCTAAAAATGAGAGATCCAAGGCAGCAATCTTTTTCAGGCACTTCTGTTCCTTAATGGGATCCAGTCAAGACGAAAATCGCCACATCTAGCCCAATCATTTTGACATGACAAATATCTTCACCCAAGGAGCTCTGCTGCAGCACCAACGACAGGCTCTCATCAGCCTACTACGGTGGATGAAATCAGGCGCGCAATAATGACAATGGGGAAGAACAAGGCAGCGAACCCCGATGGCTTCTCGACGGAATTCTACAAACATTTTCTCGACCTAATCATCCCAGACCTCCACAACACATTCACCAATGTCATGCAAAATCCAAGCCTGACGCTTGCACCATTAAATGATTCCTATATTGTCTTGATCCCAAAGAAGACATCAACTTTGACTCCGACAGACTACATGCCAATTAGTTTGATAAATGGAGTACAAAAGATACTGACCAAGATCTTGGCAACCAAACTAAAATCCATGCTATCCAAACTCATATCGGATATTCAAACGGCATATGTCGAAGGAAGGAACATCTTTGAAGACTTTATCTACGCTCAAGAGATCATCTTTCAAGCGGAACGGCACAAATCTAGAATGATTGTTCTAGAGCTGGACATCACGAAAGCTTTCGACTTCATGGATTGGCAATTTCTGACACTATCTCTGCAAGCGAGAGGATTTCCTCCGATATGGATCCAACGAATCCAGAACCTGTTCCTGCAAGGTTCCTCAATAGTTGTCATCAATTCGGTAGCAAGGAGAATAATCATTCTGAAGAGGGGGGGTTTAGACATGGAGATCCGCTCGAACCATACATGTTCATACTGGCAATGGACTTTCTTCCTCGCTGGCTCGATCTGCTGACGTCAAATGGGTTGATCAAACCTCCTTTTCCAAACTGCAAAATATGTCTATCATATGTGGATGACACCCTCTTACTGCTGCAACCCACTGAACATCAGATGAATCTGATTCAACTTCTATTTCACATCTTCTCTCAGATATCGGGTTTGGCAGTTAACCATAACAAGTCCAAAATCCTCATCACGTCCAGCATGATGCATCTCAAAGCAAGATTGGCACGAGTACTCTCATGCAAGGCATCCTCTTTCCATATAACCTACATGGGTCTGCCACTCAAAAATGGTAGATTGATTAGGAATGAGTTTCAACCGCTATTGAAAAAGATACAGAATCGTCTGGCGGGATAGAAAGCCTCTCCACTGACAATAAGAAGTCGTATAATACTCACCGCTATGCCAGTATACCACATGATGGTATAATCCTGTTGCCTGCTTGGGCAATCAAAGCCATTGAGACAAAACTAGGCACATGCAACTTGTGTTGAAATTAATATTTGCATGTTTTCTATGTTAATTAATTGGTTAAGAGTTCAAGGGTCATGTTGAAATGTGCAATACATGCACATGATAGTTGTGGTCTTCTAGGTTAATTAATAAGTAGTATTACTAGGAGATGCCATAGAAACTTGTGTTATGGTTAATGACATTTATATCATAGGATATCTAAGAGGCACCATATAGCCTATAAATAGAGAGGTTGTCATTTGTAATGGCAAGTGAGCAAAGAAACAAAGTTTATTGTGTTGTTGTAATATAGAAGATATATTTTCTGCTCCTTTTTCTTTCTTTCTCTTCCACTAAAATATTGTAACAAAGGTCATAGGCCAACATAAGTGGTATCAGAGTTTAGTCGATTAAGAGGGACCGATCATGGCGAAGAAAAAGAAGAAGAAAAAAAAGAGAGAAGATGAGAAAAAAAAAGAAAAAAAAAATGGCGAGTCTTGGTGTTTGTTTTGAAAAGAAGTTAAGTGTTATGTTGTTTTTCAGTTTGGTTTGGTATATGAATTATTTGAGTTGTTAAAAAATGAGTTAAAAATATGAGTGAAAAAAAATGAATCCCCTATTTTGATTTTTAGGAGAAAAGAAAGTGTCGGGTGAATGAAAAATATAGTGGATTGAATTTTGTTGAAAAGAAGAGAAGAGGAAAAGAAAGAAAAAATATTTTTGTGCTTTTTTGAAAAAATAGTTTTTGAAGATGTTGTGAGAAAAATTGAGAGTTGTTTCTTAATGATCAATTCTAGAAAATGTTGGGTATATATTTTTGAGTGATGGTGATATAAAAAGAGGAGAAGAAAAAAATTTGACAATGATGAGAGAAATATATCAAGCAGCAGGTGTTACAAAAGTGTGGTGAAATCTCTCCCCATGATCTTCGAAGAATGTATCAGTAAGTGAAACCGATGTGAGAAATGACTCACAAAATAAAAGAATGTGACATGAGATATGGTTGCTGGATAAAAGGCCAGTGACACGAGTGTCGGAGAGAAAAGACAGTAACACGAGAGATGGTTGTTGGAGAAAAAAAGATGAAGATCATGAGAAGATGTGGTGATGAGCCACATGAATTGACGCGGTGAGGAATCGCGATGTGGGTTTGAAACTCACAATATATGACCTGAAAAGTCACGCAATTGAAGAAGGAGATGAAATCACAATTTATTTTTTGAGAAAGCAAGAAATAAGTGTAGAAGTATGCCCAAAATATTCTCTCTAAATTCAAGACAGAGAATTATAATCCGGTGATGACTCCATTGTTGGTGAATGAGAAGTTGGTAAGAGAAGATGGTAGTGGTGATGCCGATGCGGCGCAATATAGAAGTTTGGTTGAGAGTTTGTTATATCTTACCACTATGAGACCCGATATTATGTATGCTACGGGATTATTGTCTCGGTTTATGCATCAACCGAGCAAAACACATTTTGGAGTTGCAAAGAGAGTGTTGCGGTACATACAAGGTACCAAAGAATATGTATGGTCTAATGTTTGAAGGAAATGAAAAAGAAGATGTTGAGTTGTTTGGATTTTGTGATAGTGATTGGGCTAGAAGTATGGATGATATGAAAAGTACATCCGAGTATTGCTTTACACTCGGGTCGGGTATTTTTTCATGGGCGTCAAAGAAGCAAGAGAGAGTGGCACATTCATCCGCAGAAGCCGAATACGTGTCGGCAAGTGAAGCAACTAAACAAGTGGTTTGGTTGAGAAAGATTTTATGTGACATAGGGGAGAAACAAGACATGACCACAGTTCTCTTTTGTGACAACAAGTCGGCAATCGCAATGTCGAAGAATTCGGTGTTTCATAGCCGAACCAAGCATATCAAGCTCAAGCATCATTACATTAAAAAAGCTGTTGAGGATGAAGAGGTTATGATCAAGCATGTGAAGACCGGAGATCAATTGGCGGATATTTTCACCAAGGCACTTCCGTGTGACAAATTTGTGTATCTTAGAGAATTATTGGGGATGATATATGCAAATATTAAGAGGGAGTGTTGAAATTAATATTTGCATGTTTTCTATGTTAATTAATTGGTTAAGAGTTCAAGGGTCATGTTGGAATGTGCAATATATGCACATGATAGTTGTGGTCTTCTAGGTTAATTAATAAGTAGTATTTCTAGGAGATGCCATAGAAACTTGTGTTATGGTTAATGACATTTATATCATAGGATATCTAAGAGGCACCATATAGCCTATAAATAGAGAGGTTGTCATTTGTAATGGCAAGTGAGCAAAGAAACAAAGTTTATTGTGTTGTTGTGGTATAGAAAATATATTTTCTGCTCCTTCCTCTTTCTTTCTCTTCCACTAAAATATTGTAACAAAGGTCATAGGCCAACAACTTGATCAACAGCACAAAGGTATGTACATGGTGGGCTGGCAGAAAGTATTGATGCCTAAATCTCTGGATGGACTGGGAGTTCTTAACATCCATCTGGAAAATGTTTCCCTCCTCATGCGGTGAATTTGGCACAAGGAATCCTCTCGCGATGCATGGTGGAAATCTGTTTTTCAAGGCAACCCACCTTGGAAGCCAAGGGAGAAGTCAGCTCTCTGAAACACAGTATCTAGGATCATTCCTTATTAAAAAGCCTGCATTAGAAAGGAAACTAATGGATCGCACATCTGGATAAGAACGACAAATCACATATACACTGCAGGTTCATCATACCGTTTCCTCGAGCATAGTCCGGCACTGCAAGATTCAATTTCCAACATTTGGCGCATCAAGGCTCCTCCAAGAGTGCAGATATTTGCATGGCTAATGCTCAATAATAGACTGACTACTGTTGATAATCTGATCGAGAGAGGATGGACGATACCAAATTTCCGCCAACTTTGCAAAAAAAAAGGGGAATCAGCAAAGCACATCTTCTTTGACTGTATGTATGCGATTGCGATCAGACAATATATGGTTGACATTCTCCCTCAGTGAAAAAGACTCAGGGACCTCATTCTCTCTCATTCTCTCGCTGACTCTCTCTGTCAGTCGTGAATCAGAACCTAGATACGCGTGTTTTATATTATTTCCATACCTATACTACTCTAGTATCTAGATAAAAACACCTCACTATTTCTCATGTGTCTCATGTTTTTATCTATTATTTTCCCAAGACACCACACCTCATGCTTTTTATCTATTATCATGAGTTTTTCTTTCTTTTTAAATGAAAACTACACATTAAATTAACACCATTTTTTCAAGTTAATTTTAGTTTAAGAAAAGAGAACAACAACAACAATAAAATCCTGGCTACCCCACTAGTTTGACTCGTCGACAAACCTCTGCTTCGACACGTCGACGCGCCTATGCTCCTAGGGACCCCATTGAGACAAAATTTTGGCTACACCACTGGTCGTCGAGGTAATTTGTAGGCAGAATTGTAGGACAGTGGAAGGAGGGCCATCTAGCAACTTCTCAAGGCTTCTTTTTTTTATTTATATTCATGTCTGTAGATTTATACTACACACACAGCATACATTCTCGCTCAAATTTGAAAAATTATCACAAGCGTGACTTGAATCCATAATCTTTTTCAGGAAGATCAAATATCTTAACCAACCAACTTTATTAGACATTGGTGGTTTCTTAGGGCTTCCATCTTGTGTTATTTGTCGCTTTTCACGTAGAAAATCACGTGCTCAATCTGTGATCTGCGTGCGTAATATTTCATACCTACTGAGTGTTTATATTTTTAAACATACTTCTTATATTATTGTAATTTTTATCTTTTATTTTCATTTATATAAACAAAATGCTAATTTTCTTAATTATATATCTTCTCTGTTATTTTCAATAGTATAGATAAGTGTAAAAATAGTACAGACGCATATTATAATTATATAAACATCTGTTTTTTTAATATAAATACTTGGCTTGAAAATATAAACACTCAATTAGCAAAAAGAGTCACAACTTAACAAGTGAGATGAAAATAGAGCACTGTTTTTTTTTCTCATGATAAGTGAAGAATTATGTTTTTTTTAGATTGCAAAATTATTGTTTGTTATTTTAGATGATAAGATATAATTACAATTGGTGAATATGAAGATGTGGGCTTTGAGATCTATATATTTTCAGTTTTAAATTTTAACTTAAACATATTCAATTTTTTAAGCATAATGGCTCCAATAAACATCTATAGAACATCTTTATTTAAGAGTGTTTTTTTTTCCTTGCGTCTTCAGTGAGAAACTGTTACCAAATAAAAGGTGATCGAGTCAATTGAAAGATTAAAACAAAGAAAAATGGAATCCCACCAAATTAATTCCTTCATCAAGTTTGGCCTGAAAAAGCATTTATGAAATCTTACATGTTGATCTGCATCTAGAAAGAAAAGGAAAATTTTCATAGAGAGTCATAGATTCAAAAAGTTCAACAGATAGAGTAAGAGACATTCTAAAAATTACACAGAGGATCAAAGCCGCAACTAATAGTTGCGCCCCTAAGAAAATTCAATTTTTTTTACTGAATTCAAAATATTATGCAGCTGTTTTTTCAGATGTGGGACCTATATTTAGAGGCGTAAGTAATAGTTACGCCCCTAAATGTTACTAGCATTTTTTTTTGCTAAGTTATGATTATTAATATTATATGCAAAAAAAATTGTACAGCATGATTTAGAAGCGCAATTATTACTTGCGCCCCTAAGAAATAGGACCCACATCTGAAAAAATAGTTGCAGAATGACTTGAATTCAGCAAAAATATCATTAATCATAACTGTTAAAAATTTTAGTCATTAGCCCTCATGAAAATTTTGTGAAAGAAGAAGGTTGTTTTTTTTTTTTGGCATCTATCCGTTTACAATACAACATGCGCACCACTTGATAGTGTCGGTGTATTGGCCGGATAGCAGCACTTCACACTGTTAGTTGATTTTTTGCGGTGCTTTCTTCGTAGCGATCTGTGTAGCTTCTTGATTTAGTTGAGAAATTTTCCAATGGAAATATATATAAATTATTTTGTATGGTATCTCCTTTGTCGCGTAATATCAACTTATAATTTATTTCCCATACAATAATAGGAATTGTGTAATTATTTTATAATAAATTGTAAAATATTATTAGTAGCAGTGTCGAATTCATAACTCAATCGAGTCCAAGCACAAGTAAGCTCAAACATTGATGTAGAAATCAAGTTCAGTCATAGATTCATTAAATTATATTTAAAGTCTTATTTTCGTTAAAAAATACATGTACAATTTCATTATATTTTATATTTTCTGAAAATCAAATTCGGTTACTTGTCTGAACTTGCCTCAACATAAATCTGTCATTGACTAGTAATATTAACATTAATTTTAGGCCATGAAATATAAATAAATTCAAAAATTGCTTGAAAACCAATAATATAATAATATGCATGACAACTTGCTACAAAATAACTTAGAACAAAATCGGCTAACATTTCTGGTACTAATTCGACTGTACAAGAGTCGATGCAACTATATCACATGATCTTTTTTTTTTGAGAGCAACTAAATCACATGATCAGAATCACTATTTGTTGTAGGCGCAGTTGATCCTACAGTACAGATCTGAGTTAAAGGTTTCAAGTGTACTGGAATGTGGGGCCATGACAGCTCATGTGTCATAATTGTGATATTCTGTACTAGTACTTTATTGTCATGTTGTGTCGACTCCTCTAGACTAGAGATTTTGTCCTTAATTACAAAAAAATGCAAGTACCTTTTTATATTGCATTTAAATCTGAATTCCTTTTAAATAGCGATCATTAATTGCGAGAGATGACTCCCACAAAACAAAACTTGTATTGGCTACTAATAAGTAATCAGAAATTTAGATCAACCATAAATCTTAATTTATTAAGAACATATCTTGTTGCTAACAACAAGTATGGCATTTAAATTTGTCGGTGATAGTCCCCACAAGAAAAAAAAATGTAAGAAAATAAGGGGAAAACTTAGTTACGCATAGATTGGTGTTTTTTGTGTACTTCACTCAATTCGCATCATATTCGCATCGTTTGATTGTATTCATATTCGCATCATATATTTTAATTAAACAATACTAATTGAGTGGAGTACCTATCTAAGTGTACTGCAGAGAAGGGTCTAGAATTTCCATCAGAGAAGGACAAGATTTATATTTTTTTTCAGTAGGCGAAATGATGCACATTTTTAAATATACATAGTTATTTTGCAAAACAAATTGACAAATCGTATAAATACACAAGATTATTTTGTAAAAAAAAATTAGAGAGCCGGCTGCCCCAGACCTTGTGCATCCGTCACTGGGTGTACCTAAGTTTTTTTTCAAAAAGTAATTCATTACTTGATTTTTAAGTACTCAATTAATTAATCAACACATACTATTTTTTTCATAACCGTGTGGTAAGACTAGTGTATATATATATATATATATATATATGTTTCTCGTACTTCGGCATTTGTTATTTATCTTCAAAATAGATTTCCACCAACCTTTACATAGAGGGTCTTTTAATCTCCACACATATTTGCAAAGGAGAAACACATTTATATCTCTCAAATTGATTATCCCTACCGCTTCTTGATCTTTTGGAGTGCATATCTTGTTCCAATTACATAAATGTATTTTTTTATCATCTGTCTGATCCAATTTATTGCTAATTTTTTTAGATATCAGATGAAAACTGATTAATTGTATACATTGACAAGAAAGATAGCACATTATTGACCAGTGTGATCTTTTCACCCAAAGATAATGTTGAACTCTTCCAACTTTGTAATTTGCTTTGAAATCTATCAATTATTTCATTCCAATCATTTGATTTTGTTTTTCTCCAGTGAATGAAAATTTCCAGGTATCTTAAAGGCCATTTGCCCACTTTACATTCAAATATTTATGCTAAATATTCTTCTTTCTCATGATCAATATTGATTGGCAAAAGTTCACATTTAGAATAGTTGATCTTCATACGTGACAAATTCTAAAAAACTATAAAAGTCCATTTGATATTCTGCATCATCCTTGCATATGCTTTACAAAAGAGAATTGTATTATCAGCATAATGCAAATTTTATATTTGAGTCTTCTTCTAAAATTGAACCTAATCCCTTTATTAATCCTCTTTCTCTTATTTTTTTTAACATATTGTTTAAAGCATCAACCACTAAATTAAACAATATAAGATAATGAGAGTCTTCTTATTTGAGACCTCTCTTGACTTCAAAGTAATGAAAGAAGTTATCATTGATATTGACACAAGTACCACCTTCATACATTATTTTTTTCATCCAGTCCATTTATTATTATTTTTTCAAAAATCACAAAATCTGAACATTTGTATTCAGAGAGGTTTGAACCATAATCTCATTGAAGTTAATATAGTTAACAATTTTGTTCATTGAGATAAAGTTGGACGAGCTCTAAGAGTTAGAAAAGATGTGGAAGTACAATTTGCTTTTCCATCTAAAATAATAATATATTGGGTAATTTACAAAAGAAAAAATTCCAAAGGACTTGCAAATCCAGTATTTATTTCATGAATTCATCTAAAATAAGTTCACAATTTCAAGAAAAAAATGCTTCTAATTAAATTGAAAATGTTTATTTTTTGAATTTATGCAACTCAAAAGTGCCAAGTGGACTCTACATTTCGCATGCTAACAGTATGGCCGTAAACGCATCTTAGTTCTCAGTAGTGGAACTTCTTTTGAGATATATCCTTATTTATTTACACGACTTCTTTAAAATTATTATTTGACAAAAATTTGGATACTTCAAAAAATGAGTATACGGATACTCTAATTCATCTGAACTGTTCGATTAATCGAGATTGATGAAAGTAATTTTTTGAATACCACTAAATTTAAAGTGAATTACTTTTTATCAATATCGATGAATTGAATGATTCATATGAGCTAGAGTATCCAAAGTACTCATTTTTTCGAGTACCCAAGTTTTTGTCTTATTACTTTGTACATAAAACAGTAACATTTTTTAAGAACTAAATTAGTAGTTTCCTCCTTTAACATCATTTCTCCTCACTTTTTGCTTCAAAACTCATTGATTTCATCTTTCTAAATTATTAGTGATAATGACTTGGAACAGATGTTCGTTTTCATTTATATTTATGTAGAAAATTTCGACGTTTGGTTATCTGCTAAAGTTCCTCCAGTATTGGAAATTTTTAATAAAGGATTTAATAATGAGCCGAAAAATATGTAATGGTCTCGCGCTTCTAAAAGAATTTACAAATGGTCGGATGCACTATTGTTAGCGTCCCTAAGTTCATTCCAATATTTTATTATTTTTTTCAGTTTTTTTTCCTTGCATAGAGCTCACTTTCGTGCAGAATTGATCCTCCACTAGAGGCACTACTACTAGTGAGATCATATTTTATTTTCATTTATGTTTAATATAATATACTTTAGTAATAAAATAATAGTAATAATAATAATAATGGTAACAATAATAATAATAATTATTATAATAATAATGAAAAATTAAGTGATAATAAAAATATGAAAAGTTATAATTATTATATCCCTCCTCTTTTTTAGAAAATTATCACTTTTCATTCTTCATTATTATCATCATTATTTTTATCATAATAATAATAATAATAATAATAATAATAATAATAATAATAATAAAAATAAAAATAATAATTATTATTACAATATATTTTTATTAAATAGAAATAAAAATAAAATATGATCTCCTAGTAGAGAACTAAGTTCTACACTGAAATGGGCCTCATACAAGGAAGAAAAGTGAGAAAAATAATATTATTGTATGACGTCCCCGATCATTTGTATTTTTTTAAGAAATGCTAAATCATTACATATAATTCGATCTGTTATTAGACTCTCTATAAAATTTTGAATTTTTTTCATAAAGGCTCAAAGAATAAACTTCTTTAACATATAGGGTCAATGACCTCTTAAAAATTTTACAGAGACCAAGAATGCAAGTATTGGATATTTTACACTTTAGAGAAGCTCTTGATACTCTCTGTGAAATTTTCATGAGTCATTTGACCTATTTGTTAAAGAAGTTTATCCTTTGACCTTTTATGAAAATTTTCTAAACATTTCCCAAATTTTCTTACCACTTCCTCTCAATTTTTAAGAAAACGAACAGATCCATTAATTTGCAAGCTACTACTTCCGACAAACATCAACGATTATTCAACCAATCAAGATAAATAATAATATGTAGTGTCACTGTGTCAGGTATGTTCTCACTAATTCCTAGTACTGGAATGAATCAAAAAAAAAAAAAATTCTTAGTACTGGAGAGGATATAATTGTTCTATATTTGCATTCTCCTTTCGAGAATCGCGCGCGCTCTCTCTTCTCTCTCCTCACTCCCCTTTCTCTCTCTACCCCTCACCACCCCACATTCCCTTAAAATCACAAACCCCAACCTGACAAACCCAAATCGAACAACCCAATCAACAATGGCGGGTTTCAGCCGAAACGCGAGAGGAGGAAAGCGTTCCTTCTCGTCCTCCTCTCCCTCTTCTTCTAACCCCTGCACATATTTCCTCACCACCGCCATTTTCGTCGTGATATGCATCGCCGGAGCTTGGCTTCTCGGCTCCTTCTCGATCTTTCCATTCAGTGCCACGTCATCTGATGGCCATAGCCAGGTATCTCGCTCGCTCTCCACTGCGCTGTCGGACACGACACAAGGGGAGCTTCTGGAGGAGATCACAAAGGATCGAGTCGAGACCGAGGGCTTAAAGGATCGGGAGAGCGAGGGGACCGAGAACAACGGAGAGGAGGCCGATCCGGAGAGGAAGAAGGAGGAGGTGGAGGTGGAGCTGTCGCAAACCGAGCAGCAGCAGACGAATGTGTTGCAAGAAGAGACGATGTCGGAGGATCGGGAGAAGCGGAATGAAGGTTCTGAAATGGGAGGTGCGACAGGTAATTTAATGATCTATAATTATTTTTTATATTAAAAAACTTCAGTTTTATATGGAGCTCAGTTTTTTTATTTTTTATTTTTTATTTTTCTGGAAATTCATGCCCCAATCACATGTGCAGTTGAAGTTGTCGGTTTAATTAGTGGAAGATTTAATTTGGCATGAAAACACTTTTTACTGCTAATTTGAACCTGCAAGAATGGATCTTCAGTCCCAAATTGCTTGTTCGAAGTAATTGGAACCTGAGGAAGTTACAAAAAGAAAGGATCTTTAGTTGGTGATTTTGTATTGTATTAGGCAAGAACTATAACAGATTAAAACACATTTTCTTTTCTTGGATTTTGTTTCCGTTGTTCCATTTAATTTTGTGCACTTTGTGTTTCAGTTAGGAATTGAGACTGAGGCCCCAAACTGTAATTGTCAATTAACATGTCTAGTTAAATTTCTAATTGTCTGACTTGACCGCCTCATTTAACAGATGGAGGCGAAAACCACCAAGAAGAAGAGACTGAACAGGAAATCAAAACATCTGAACATTCAGACCAAGACCACGACCAAGAAGTAAAGCTGAAGCAGAAACAGAGGGAAGAGAGCAGCCTCGACGGTGGCATGGAGGAGGAGCAGAAGCGCCACGACGAGGCCCAGCAGGAGCACGACGAGCAGCAACCGACTGAGGATGTCTGGAGGCAAGATACAGCGTCAACAGAGAGAAGTGAATCCAGGGATGATGGGAAGCCAGATGAAAACGGGGGACAGACCAATGAGACCACAGAACAGGTTTTTCTTATTATGATCTTAATTCACAATTTAACCTTTATTGCTATTTGTTCTTCTGATAAAATGTTACCAACTTTTGGATTGGTCTGGTATAGAGTATCCTGTAATTCATTCAACATAAGCAAAGGTTTACATTCTCTCACATAATTGCAAGTCATACATGTCAGTCCATCTTACATTACTCCAGCAGTTTGCCAAAAGAATAAGATAAATCATAGTTGCAAAAACTCTTTATAAAATCAAACTAAAATATCGGTCACATCTCATAATATGTCGAGCTTATTAAAACAGGTATCTGATGAAAATCAGAGGGACATTGAAGAGGAGAAAAGAGACGAAACCAGTAATGAGAACCAACAACAAACCGAACCACAAACTGAAATTGAAGAGACCAATGAAAATAGCTCGGTGGAACATATTACTACTACTGATGTAGAGAGAAAGGAGGTCACTGGTGAGAGCAATGGCGAGAAGAGGCCCTGGGCCACACAGGCTGCCCAATCTGAGAAGGAAAAGGAGAGGCGGGCTGAGAGTGGTGAACTCAAGACATTGCATTCCGATGGTGGAGAACACCCTGAAGATTATGATTGGAAGTTATGTAATGCAACCACAGGGTCTGATTACATTCCATGTCTAGATAACTTGAAGGCAATTAAGAAGCTACGACCCGAAAATTACCGGCACTATGAGCATAGGGAGCGGCACTGCCCTGAAGAGGCCCCAACTTGTCTTGTTCCTTTGCCAAAGGGGTACAGGAGATCTGTTGAGTGGCCTAAGAGTAGAGACAGAGTAAGTTCTATATTCTTTTTTTCATTCTTTTTCATTTTCTTTTTAATTACCCGAGTTTGACAAACAAAATGCTTCTGTTTCATCTTATCCATGAGTCTGTGGGTTGGATCATAGTTGGTATCCTTGCTTTACTGAACCCATTTACCTATACTATATACTATCACATGATCTTTAGTTCTATATTAGGCACCTATTTTTCGAAAGGTCTTGTTTCCCACATTTTTCACTTCAGCTGTCATTTGTAATTTCAGTTGCATATAGATCTTCCTCCCTATGCAGCCTGTCATATAAATCCTAGCTCTTTTTAATCATTTTCACTTGTGACATCTGTTCGTAGAGCAAGATTGTTGGGTCAGATACAAATAAGTGTTCATAGCTAGATGCATGGTTTTAACTCCGCCTACGTTTTACATAGCCGGTCTCAAGACCGGAAAGGAGGGTTGTGATAGGTTTGGCGAGCCAACGTAAAAATTCAGCCAATCTTATGGAAATGAAATCTAGTATGGGCTTCATTTCTAGCCTACCCCAACTCGTTTGCAACAAAAAGGCTTTGTTGTTGTTGTTGTTGTTGTTGTTGTTGTTGTTGTTGTTGCTGTTGTTGCTGTTGTTGTTGTTGTTTCATTTTCTTTTTCTTTTTCTTTCTGGAATTGATGTGATCTGTCTTTCTTGGTTTTTTAATGGTTATTGGCATCTGTTTCTTGGTATGCAGATTTGGTACAGCAATGTGCCTCACACTAAGCTTGCAGAGGTTAAGGGACACCAGAACTGGGTAAAGGTCTCAGGCCAGTACCTCTCTTTCCCAGGAGGTGGCACACAATTCATACATGGTGCTTTGCATTACATTGACTTCCTTCAAGAGGTACTTATTGATCTAAACTGACAACTTGACCTGGAACCTTTTGGTTTTTTTTGTACATGCCTCCACATTATTTCTTTTTACTTAATTAAATGAACTTATTTGTTGATCTGTTTATCATCTCATTGTGTTTTTAGTCGGTGAAAGGAATTGCATGGGGAAAGCACACAAGAGTAGTACTAGATGTTGGCTGTGGGGTTGCCAGCTTTGGTGGGTACCTTTTTGACAGAGATGTTCTGACGATGTCATTTGCTCCTAAGGATGAGCATGAAGCACAAGTACAGTTTGCACTTGAGCGGGGCATCCCGGCCATTTCAGCTGTCATGGGGGCCAACCGCCTCCTGTTCCCTGGAAATGTGTTTGATATTGTTCATTGTGCAAGGTGCCGTGTCCCTTGGCATGTTGAAGGTAATTGCTTATCTATCACTGGTTTTTCAAGCTAATTCATCATGAAAGTTTAATTATTTGTATAGAACATATTGACTCATATCATGGTATAGAAAGAAGGCTAATCTGGTACAAGTACATATACATACTGTTTAAGAGAAACCTTATATAGAGACAATAAAAATGCTTGTACTCCACAATCCTCTAGCTTCATAGTGGTATACATGTTTGTATATACATGCTTTGTTGTACAAAGCATATATGCCCCTTAATTTCATTTTAATCAATAAAGGAAACATTCTAAATTGGATTATTTTTATAATGCCTTTGCCAGTTATTGAGACATTTAAATGATACAGGTGGTAGGCTACTGTTGGAACTAAACCGTGTACTACGCCCTGGGGGATACTTTGTATGGTCAGCTACTCCTGTCTATCAAAAGCTGGAGGAAGATGTTGAGATTTGGAAGGGTAATTTCTTCAAGGCTTGTTGATTTGCCAGCATTATTAGATCTAATTAGGGAAGAATGAATATAATTGTCTTAATTGTTGAACCTATAATTTGCAGCTATGAAATCTCTTACAAAAGCAATGTGTTGGGATCTTGTCACAATCAAGAAGGACCGGCTCAACGGCATTGGTGCAGCATTCTTTCGCAAGCCACTTTCCAATGAATGCTACACTGAGAGACGGAATCAGAACCCTCCCATGTGTGAAGCAAATGACGATCCAAATGCTGCTTGGTACTAAATTTTAACTAACTATAAACTGTAAACCCAAAATCTTTGTCATGATTTTATTTTACAACCAGAAGCTTTTGTCCCAAACAAGTCGGGGTATGCTAGAAATGAAGTCCATATTGTATTTCATTTCCATAAGATTGGCTGTTTTTTTACGTTGGCTCGCCAAGCCTATCACAACCTCCTCCTTTCCGGGCTTGGGACCGGCTATGTAAAACATAGGCGGAGTTCTTGACTTCATTAAAAGAAACAAATTAGTCCCTGAACTTTTATATGCATAAATTTAGTCCTTGAACTTTTAAAACAGAACCAAATTAGTCTTGAACTTCCTTAAATAACCAAATTAGTTGGTGTAGACCCAGCCTGATCCGAATATATCCTCCTGTCCAATGGAGGAGCCGTGATGCAGCTGACGGAGTAGTTGCCCTCCTGCGCTCTAAAAAAAAAAAATCAGAAATGTACACAGCACTATATTCTTTGTTTTTTTAAAAAAAATATGCTCTTGTAAAAGGTACAAGTATCCCTATTTTTTTTCTTTAATGTCACAAGGACCAGGTAAGTATTTGTTTGAAAATTAAAGAACTGATTTGGTGCAAGTAGAAGTTTAAGACCAACTTGATCATTTTTTAGAAAGTTTTAGGGACTAATTTGGTTTGTTCTTTTTGGAAACTTTGAGGACTAAGTTGCAAACAAAAGTTCAATGACTGGTTTTTTTTGTTCCTTTTTGTAGGTATATTCCATTGAAGACTTGCATGCACAAGATACCAACAAATGAATCAGATCGGGGCTCAAACTGGCCCCAAGATTGGCCCCGCCGGCTGCAGGACCCTCCTTATTGGTTGAGTAACTCTCAAGCCGGCATCTATGGTAAACCGCCTAACGAAGATTTTTTGACTGACACAGAGCACTGGAAGCGCATTGTCACAAAGTCATACCTTTCAGGGTTTGGCATCAATTGGGCTCGTGTCAGAAATGTCATGGACATGCGAGCAGTCTATGGAGGGTAAAAGCGCAAATTCTAGTTAGTACATGTGTAATTGGAAACATGACAATTTGTAGCTTTGTTGACACATCGGTGTTAAATTTCTGCAGGTTTGCGGCAGCATTGAGAGATCAGAAGGTATGGGTTATGAATGTGGTGAATGTCGATGCACCAGATACACTGCCAATTATATATGAAAGAGGGCTGTTTGGCATCTACCATGACTGGTGTGAATCATTCAGCACCTATCCAAGAACATATGACCTTTTACATGCCGACCGCTTGTTCTCAAAGATAAGAGAAAGGTATATTAGATTTCCATCTATTGTCAATTTTAAATATGTTATATGTTATATGTTATATAACTTAACTGATGAAATTACCCAAAATGCCAGGTGTCCAGTTCTAACCGTGGTAGTAGAAGTAGACCGAATAGCAAGGCCGGGGGGCAAAATTATAGTACGTGATGATCCTTCAACAGTTAGCGAAGTAGAAACTCTGTTGAAATCGTTGCATTGGGTGATACAATTGACCTTCTCCAAGGAGCAGGAAGGGATGCTTTGTGCAGAGAAGTCTGAATGGAGGCCTGAGAACTTTGTTTATTAGTCACCATTAATTAATAAATTATTGCTTATTATTTTATTTAGAAATTCTTAAATTATCCGTTCTTTCTCGTATTGTTTTAGAAATTTTTGGAGTAACATATCATGTAGCAACGCTTCACTCTTTTGCGGTGAAGATAGGGTACTCAGTAAATAGGTTTCTGTAGAATAATATGTATGATTAATTGTAATTTATCATTCTAACATATCTAATTAATATCTGAAATTGGCAAGACACAAGTCGCTTTGATTCACTCTTATCATATTTGTTTTGTCAGTAAGTCCGACTTTCTTGTATTATTTGCAGTTGTATTTTCCTATCCTGATGAAATTGTAATAGTTTTCTAGGTGTATGTTTCTGTTTACAAATAGCATGCGCCGAGTAGATATTTAATTTCAAATACTAAACATTGATCGCATCAACATTACGAAAATTCCAGCTGATAGAACAGTCATTTTATTTGATACTCATGCGACAATGCGAAACATGCTCGCAATTGTAAACTGGGAAAAAGGAGGGGGGGCGGGGGAGATTCCAAACCAAACAAATTGAAGATGCCTTTTCTGATTTGAGCAGAAAATTATCCAGAGACGATAGAATAAAACAAGTAAAATATGTAATATACTAAGATAGTCAAAAGAGGTCAAAAGGTCGTTGAAACGCAATTATGGCGACATTTATTACTTAAGAGATCACATTCATGCCATAATTAAAATAAAGCAGCACACTGTATTCCACTCTGCTGCTTTGCTGTAATGTAATCAGCATATCTTTTACACTTTGTAAAAAACAGCAGTGTAATTAATTATATGTCTCCACTGGCTCCCCATGTTTTCCCTCTTTACTCTCTTCTTTAATCATCATAGGAGACATGTATAATGAATTAGAACTTTTAGGTTACCATTAATTTACGCAATGTTTTATGCTATCTGTTCACATTGAAAACCCCATCCTTGTTGGCAAAGTGAAGCAAATTGCCTTTACTTGGCTCTCAGACATGGCTGCCATCTTGGGGTGTGAATAAAATAACCTCTTCGATATTGATCTCTTTTCAAAAACCCTTTTCCTGTCAATACCATTTCCAAAACATAAACAATCCCCTTTGTAAGCAGACAACTTAAAGCCTATCTGATTTGCTTTCAACGCCGACATGGATACCTACATTTACTCGTTTAAACTTATAATTCTCTGTTTCACGTTATTCAATCACTGCATGGCATGCCACCGCACCGACCGATCAGCCCTTCTTGCATTCAAAGCTGCCATCACCAATGACCCATTAGGCCTTCTACAAACTTGGGACCAGAAAACTGACTGCTGTACCGAATGGGATGGCATTGCATGTGATCAAGCCACCGGCCGTGTGGTAAACCTAACCCGACAGGGCTTAACCTCTGGGCCTGACTTTGTAACTGATGCCTCATTAGTCGGTACCCTTTCACCCGCACTTGGCTCACTTTCGCATTTACGTCTTCTGGACTTAACCAACCTAAAGCGGCTCACTGGTCCCATACCAGCTTCACTTGGGCGCCTCTCGCGCCTTACCGACCTCCTACTTTCATCGAATGAACTTACCGGGCCCATACCATCAACTCTCTCAAGGTTACATCATCTCAGGCGGCTCTTTCTTAACTCTAACCGCCTCTCAGGCCACATCCCTCCTTCAATCTTCTCATCTAACTCACTGATTCAACTAGCCCTTTTCGAGAACCAACTCACCGGTCCCATCCCAGCATCAATTGGGAAGCTCGAGTATCTTGAGAAACTCGATTTTCATGACAACCTTTTAACAGGTTCAATCCCAGAGAACATCGGATCGCTTCACAGACTGACACTTCTTGACATGTCAGAGAACCGGATCAGAGGCAATATTCCATTCTCTATTGGGAATCTCACACGTCTCATAGTTCTTGATCTTTACAAAAATTATCTTACCGGTACCATTCCAGCATCCATCTCCGGTATGTCTTCCCTCCAGTTTTGCCGGCTTTCATACAATCGACTAATGGGTAGACTACCTAAATCCATTGGATACCTTCCTCGAATTCAAAAACTTGTTCTAGAAAACAATGCAATAAGGGGGACAATCCCAAGTACAATTGGAGGCCTAACTACACTCAATGACATCTTCTTGGCTAATAACCGGCTCACAGGTAAACTTCCTTCATCCATCGGCAAATTAAAGAATCTCCAAACTCTAGACCTAGGCAGAAACCATATCTCTGGGCCGATCCCGCATGAATTTGCAAACCTTCACAGACTCCAATCACTAGACCTCTGCTATAATCCAATCCAATTCACCTCCCTACCAGCTTGGTTAGGAGAAATGAGCATCTTCAGGCTAATTCTTGCAAACACTGGCATTATGGGTCCACTCCCAGACTGGCTAAGATTTGCAAGCTCCATTTCAGCTCTGGATCTATCCAGCAATTACATCTCAGGCGAGTTACCTTGGTGGATTGGTAACATGACAGGTCTCACTTTTCTCAACCTCTCTCGAAATGAAATCCATTCAACAATCCCAGTTGAGTTCAAGAACTTAGCTATGCTAATGGACCTAGACTTGTCATATAACAACTTTTATGGACCGCTTCTGCCGGTGCTGAGCAAAGGAGTAAGCGAAGCACTTGGCCAGTACAAAACATTGGACGTGTCACGGAATGATTTCACTGGTGGAATTGATGAAAATATTGGTGACATGGTGGCTATGGAGGTGATAGAAATATTGGATTTATCCTTTAATCCACTGGGTAATAGGATTCCAGAGAGCATGGCAAAAATGTTGGCACTGAAAGAGGTAAGATTGGCCAACGATGGATTGTTAGGTGAGATACCAGATGGGTTGCTTGATCTTCAAGGTTTGATTGAGTTTGATGTGTCGGGCAATCAGCTTACTGGGCACATTCCACAACATGAAACACCATTACCAGCGATCGGGTTCATTGGAAATGATGGGCTCTGCGGCGACCCATTACCACCATGTGGAGGGTAAAGGAAAAAGATAGCCGTTGTAAGGATCACGACTCACGAGTGTTTTAGTGAGAAAATAGGAGGGAGGGACAACAAAATATAAATCTGGTTTACATTTTGGACCCGAAAAAAAAAATCATGTTCATGGCAAGTGAGGTAAATCAGGCCATGTTTGGGTTTTATGTTTGGACCTGTAATCTAGGATTGTTTCTTTGGGCTTTACATCATCTCATTCTTTTGGATTATGGAAATATCTACACTAGTATGATTTATTAAAGGCTATCTGCGTGTGGGTTGTGGATCTTCTAAATTTTCTTGAAAATGGTTATAATTCTAAAGTTTGATTGTTAGTATGAATAGAACAAAGTACACGAGAATAGTACAGTAATACACATTTTTCCAAATTCTCCTCCCTACCTCATAAATTGGCTTTCTACTAAGCTTGACACAAATTAGTCTTTTCATAATCCTTGATTAGTTGCTTACCATTCTGAGAGAAATATACCTGTGGTAACCAGCTTATTTACTGGATAAATTCCCTCTACAATTAGCAGACTTAACAAGACAACAATAAACCTAAAACAAGTTCAATTAAATTGTCTCTCAGGAGCCTACAACAATAAACTCAATTGAAGAACCTCCAAATCCTAGATCTCTCTTTTAACCTATTCCATATCCATACTGTTCCACCAGGATAGTTTGGCTAAGGTAGATGTTTACTAGTTACTACTAGCAGTTACTGGCATCACAGGCCCAGTGCCTGAATGGCTTCAATTGGCAAAATCACTGGCTGGAGGAGGATACCGGAACGTAAAGAAAAAGTATAGAGTACCTAAAGAGTATGCAAGAACCCATGTATCATCTTGAAATCTTTTGTTTAATGACTAGGCATCATCTACCTGAGCAAATCGAGTAATTAAGGAAAGAAGTTTTCATTAATATCGAACCCATATATTATCTCTGATACAGGTGTAACCGTGTAAGGACTGGTCAGTGATTCTACTTGAGAAATATATATATCCAGCAGTCATAGATCACTAAATAAGGTACAGAAAATTAAAGAAAAAGAAAAATGCAACATATGTTTAAGCTAAAGCAAACAGTGAGAATATGAAAAACCACAAAATAAATCATATTATAAATCAGTAAACCAAAATTGTTTAAGCTAAAGTGCATTTCCTTAGCCGTTCATTTTTAGCATTATAGGATGCTACAATCCTAATAACAATAGGACTTACAAGAATCTTGAATCTCGCCACAAAAACTCTTACAGTATGATCATCCGTACCACTACAGTCTTCAACAACATTTCTGCAATAGAAAGAATGCTGTCTCTCCTCTCCACCTCTTTTAGTTTTATTTATGGCCCCTAACAACCTCCTACCTCACGTGAAACCTTCACACGACAAAACTGTTAAGAGACAGGCCATGGAAAATCACAAGGCACTATATTTGCTTATAAACAGAGAACATGCCCCAATGGATCTGCTTTCAACCCGCAGCACCATTAACAGCAATTTTATCGACAACAATATTTTTCCCACCATAAAGCGGGGCCCCAGGTCCAAGCTCCTTGAGCCGCCTCACCATATCATACAACCACTCAAATGTGAGTATTGATTGTTTATTTAGCTCCTCTCTAATCTCAGGGTGAGCCCTAAACCAATCACCTAACAACTTGTGTACATGCGACCGTACCATTCGCCATGGTACTGGGTACTTTTCACACAATCTCAGGTATTCTACCACCAATTGTGCTTGATCCAGATCCCCTTCTTCATCTCCCTCTTCCCTCCACTCAATTGTCTTAAAATCGGCAAAAAGTGCAGGGTTCTCCAGAAGTGTCTCAGCTGACAGTACACCATCAGCACCGGTCTCTTCTAAGCATGAATGGACATCCGCCATGTGGCGTATGTTTCCATTAGCCAAAACCGGTATTTTTAGGGCTTGCTTTACAGCCCGTATTGTAGCCCAATCAGCCTTAAACTTACTGCTGTCTTTCTGGTCTCTGGTACGTCCGTGCACAGCTAAAAGGGAACAGCCTGCCTCCTCTAACATTTTTGCATATAATATGGTATCATCTAAACTAGGAAAAATTCGTATTTTACATGAGACTGGTACATCAAGGTTTTGAACTAGGGTTTCTACAAGGGACTTTATGAGAGGTTGGTTTTCCATAAGAAATGCACCGTAATATCCACGTCTCGCAATCCTTTGAGGGCACCTGAACAGAAAAAAAGTAAGTACTTAATATTCCTAAATTCATCCCAAAGTTTAAACTGAAGCTGAATAACAAGTACATGCCAAACTAACCCGAGATTAATGTCAATATAGTCACAATGTGCTTCTACCCTTCTCGCAGCATCCAACAATATTTTGGGGTCATTTGCACAAAACTGAACAAAAAGTGGCCGATCCTCCTAAACCAAGCACAAATGTTTTGGTGAGTCGAACTTGATTATGTGATATATAAATTAATTCAAGAAGGAAGGGTTGATAACAATACCAACACCAGCATTTTCACATTAATTATAAGTTTATAACCTAATTGGAACTTCGGCAAGTTGACAAATGGAAACAAGAACTCAGCTTTCTAACCTTGCAAGTAGTGAATTCCATGGTCCGATACTTCTCAGTCTCAGAGAAAATCCTCGAATGAAGCATTGGTGTATACGCTGCCTCGGCACCATACTTCCGGCACAGCATCCTGAAAGGAAGCTCCGAATTGTCCACCATGGGCGCCACCACGAATCGAGGCGCGCCAAGAGCCCTCCAATGGGCCCACGCCCGCTCCACCCTGGTCGCTCCGACAAGCACTCGACTATACGCATCCAGTGGCAACGGAGGTGCCTCCGAGGGGTCGGAGATGGCGGTTCCAGTGGTCGAGTCGCCGCATAGTGCTTCATCGGGGTCAAAATCCGCGGTGGTTGGAGCTGACATGGCAGAGCTAGGGTTTGTTAGGGTTTGAAGGAAACGGGAAGAAGGGTTTCTGGTGTTCTGCATATAGTTGTTTTGTCGGCGAAGAGAAGCAAAGAGAACCCGTGAATTCATGTGATTGGAGATAATCCAACAGACTTGGGTGCATCTTGGAACGGAATATCGGGAAGTGATTTGGGCAGCGTCCTATTTACTTTTCGAACAGCATAACAATAGCAATTGACTAAACTACCCTTGAATATGAGTGGTTTTTCCTTCAGGCAACAAAACACTCTCAAAATAACGGAACCGGATCTCCTGCTCGTAAATTACTGCTCGCTTTTCTATTTGTTTCGATCTGGACCGTTCAAAACTCATTTAACGGCCAAAGCATCTGCTCTTGAATCAAATCACAGCCGTCCGTGACGATCGAGCGGTCGGATAGAAGACAAGCAGGAAAGCAAGCAGAGATTTACGAGCAGCAGATTCGGACCCCAAAATAACACTCCCAAAATACTCGTCGCATCTTGAGCCTTAATTACTTGCACGTATCTCAGTTGTTACTGTAATTAAAAAATGAATGTAATAAAAAAGACTAAGAACTTGTTTAAGCCATTACATCTCAAAATAAAATAAAAGAGAATACTAAGAACTCGGAAAAATATTTCTTGCACGAAGGTCATTATTTAAAGGCTTCATCTCATTTTAATCAGGTAATCTCATTCTGTTTCTACATGAAAAATAAAAATAAAAACTTGTATTTGTCATTCATTAAAATTTAACCCATAAAAAGTAAACAAATTTCAAACCAAGTAGATCAAATAAAGTTCTAATGCATTATTCATGTACTTGATTTTCTCAATCAAACAAAGTATCCATTCAAAGTTAAATCTAATGATAAAACAACAACAACAAACAAGTTCAATAATGTATTTACAGAAAAGGCACAAGCGATAGCAGTTATACATTATTTAGTTTAAAAAACATGAGACAAAATGAGATAGAAATGCACTGATATGCTCGCATTTAGAAATGAGATTAAAAGCATCAAGTTATTCAATCTTTCAGGTCAATTTTCTGAAATAGATTAAAACCATTGTACATATTCACTAATTAAGATTTATTTAAAGCTTATATAGCATATACCTGTGGATTTCCACATAACCAACAAAAATTGGTCATCCCTTCAAGCCTGACCTGTAATCTACAAATGCAATAATATTTCAACTTAACACAACATAACAATGCCCTGGATATGGATAGTATTTCTAAACATTTTTGTTTTTACATCTGACCAATTAATGAGACAAAAAAAGTGAAGAAGAAGGGCGCAAAGGAAGAATATTCGAAGGAGGATTTTGATTAGAAACTTTGGTTTGTAGTCTCTTCCGAAAGTCGAATGGAGCGAATTGAAAAGCATGAGGGGCAATTTAGACAATTAAAAGCTTTAAGCTGTTCGGAAAATAAATAGAACGTTGCCCAAAGCAGCTCCCGGAATATCATTTCAAGTTTCAAGGGACATGTTTCATTTTTTTAATCATTTTTCTTTTCCTTTTTATACCTGATTTTTGTTATTGGAAAAAACCCAAAAGTAAAGTTTGGTCGATTTTTTGTGATATTTAATTTTTCTGTGAAGTCACTCAAATCCAATAATCACTTTTGCCCGTTAGATGAAAAAACAGACGTCGAATTTTAACTTGAGCTTTTTTTTAATATTGAAATCCTTTGAATTAAATTGACGACTGAGATTAAAATATGAAGATCCAATGATTCAAAAACGGAGTTAAGTGTAATCAACGCGTTCTTCTATTGTCATTGGACTAGCAGGACCCGTATCTAAGGTGATATGGATTGTCAGATTAAAAATATCGATATTTTTTTTGAACAAGTGGAAAGAGACCCACCACTTTCATTTCCAATTATAAAGAAAGAGAAGTACACGACACAATTCGATCGTTGACTTACAAATCCTCTATCCCTAGTATCTTTGTTTACTGGTACCAGTCTCTGGGATGAGAATTGGTACCACCTACCTATCTATTTTTGATATTAACAGAAAAATTCCTAGTCTTTGGCAAAGCTGCGCTAGATTTATTACACTTGATTGCATTATTACATCTCCCTACTAACACATTCGGTAAAAATGTAGATAGACTCAGTAACAAAAAGCACAACTCAACAAAACATAAAACTGCTTTTGAACTTTCAGTTTCCCTCCTCATATCAAATAGTCCTGATGCCCTTCACTGCCTCTATCATGCGTTGATCCTCTCCTGTAGCCTCTTCTTTGCAGCTAGCTCCCCCTTTCCTGTATCCCATCCATTCTTTCATGCTCACATGCAGCTCATCAAACTAGTTGCATGTCCAATATTGCAACAGTGAATTAATCTCAATCACAAAATTGCTAAGTTGTACTGGTTTGCTATCTTGGAATATTCTTTTGTTCCTATCTAACCATATGGTCCAAATGGTAGTTGAGCATACATGTATGAAAAAGACCCTTGTATTCTTATCTAATTTCCTATATACTCTAATCAAATCATCAATGTGTCTTGGTAACTCCATATTCATAAGGATTCTAAGACCTAATCCCAGATCATTTTCGAATGCTGGCATTCAAAGAATAAATGTTGGATATTTTTAAGCATGGGACAATATACACATTTCCCTCCTCCTTGCCATCCCTTGATAATGAGATTATATTTAACCAAAATCTTCCCTTTAGCAAATAGCCACAAAAAAGCTTTAATTTTAAGGGGAATCTTGAGTGACCAAATCATATCAAAAGATTTATCTTGCACCCCTCCATCTATAAGCCATTTATAAATTTCTTGCGTCTTCACTGTGCCACCCTTAGCTCCACCTTGCCATGTTATACTGTCTGCAACATCTTCCTGCATGACACACCTCTCCACCTTGTTTTTTCTCATTTCAATTTGTGCCCTTTGGGCACTTGACAACCTTCTTCTGAAGCTCAAATTTTCAACACCAAAAGTTTTGACTTCTGCCAAATTTACAATTTTGTCCCAAGCTATTTGATAAAGGCTATGAAATTCAATGCTTAAGGGGCAATCTCCATCCCACTTGTCTAACCAGAAACTAGTATTCTTTCCATCCCCTACTAACATTGATTTGTTAATCATCACAATATTCTCTTATTGCTGAATTTCTTTCCAAAAAGGAGACCATCTAGCCTTATTCCCTACTCCCCTATATTTAATTAGCAGAATTTATTTCCACCAACCACAATAGCTAGGATCTTTGAGTTTCCACATCCATTTACACAATAGTGAAATGTTTAATTCCTTTAAATTCAATATCCCTAAACCCCCCCCCCCCCCCCATCTCTCTTGATCTACACACCTCTTTCCAGTTGCATAAAATGTATTTTCTTTTTTTTTTCCCATTATTCCACAGTAGGTTTCTTCTCAATTTATCTAAAGTCTTACTAATTGCTACTGCATACCATATATTGACATCATATAAATTGGCAAAGAGGATAAGATACTATTGATTAAGGTAATTTTCCCACCCATTAACAAGAACAAACCCTACCAACCCTGTAGTCTATTTTGGAAATTTTCAATTATTGGTTCTCAATCCCTAATCTTTGTTATTTTTAAATGTATGGGGATCCCAAGATATCGAATAGGCCATTGTTTCACTGCACAGCCAAAGCTGCTTGCCAATTGATGAGATTTACAGCTATCAGTGTTAATTGAATAAAGATCACATTTATTAAAGTTCACTTTCAAACCAGATGTTGCCTCATATACAATGAATATCCATTTTAACACCTTTATCATCTTCCTATCAGCTTTGAGAAAAATCATGGTGTCATCTGCATATTGTAAATTGGTAATGGCTTTACCATTTACTATTTGAGGTCCCAGGCCACTAATTAGCCCTTTATCTCTTGCATTTGTAATCATTTTATTCAAGACATCTGCTACAAGATTGAATAACAAAGGTGAAAGAGGGTTCCCTTATTTTAAACCCCTCTTAACTTCAAAGTACTGAGATAGGGCCCATTGATATTGACACATGTAACCCCCCCCCCCCCCCCCCTTTAGTAATTGATCTATCCACAGTATCAATTTCCTTGGAAAATTTCTTTTAGCTAAAACATCTAATAGAAATTCTCAGCACACTTTATCATAAGTCTTTTCAAAATCAATCTTTAACACCACTCCCTCTTTTTTTTTTTTATCTCTTTTAGTTGAATGAATGATTCCATTTGCACATACCATATTGTCAAGAATATACCTTCCCTTCATAAATGTTGTCTGAGATAGGTCTAAAAGCTTGTTTATCACTGGTTCCATTCTTATAGTTAACACCTTGGTTATCCATTTATAAATACAATTGACCAAGGAGATTGGCCTAAATTTTTTAAACTCATATGCATCTTTAGTTTTAGGTATTAGACAAATCATTGATCTATTTAATTTTGATACATTTAGAGAAAATATCGATGTTTGACCATTAATTATATGATTCAGAAGAATATTGATATTATGAATCAGGATCGTTGATTTTTAATCTAACGGTCAGATAGAATATCTCCGCACTTCTGCAGATGAATTCCTTTCTGAACTAGTGATGCTAACATACTTTTAAGAACTTAAAATTGATGAAAACTAAACGTAGATAAGTAACGACTATTTTCCTTTAATTGAAAACTAGAATTTTTTTGGACTTACTAACAACCTCTTCTTAATTGTTCCTGCTACACGACAAAAAAAAACTTAGCGCTCCTCTACGCTCCACTCTTTATGTAAGTCTTTATATTTAGGACTAAAGTTTTTATATTAGAATTTTTCAATATTGATAGTTCAAAAAATTTGAGACTTACAAGTATTAATAGATACTTGTTTGTTATAATATAAAAACTTTTAGGTTCTAATATAAAAATTTGCATGTTCTAATATAGACACTTGCATGTTCTAATTCAGAGACTTACAAGTTCCAATATAAAAGACTTGTTTGTTATAATATATAGACCTTCTTATTCTAATATAAAAATTGCATGTTGTAATATGTACACTTGCTTGTTCTAAATATAAAGACTTATATGTTATAATATAAATACTTGTTTTTCATAATATAGATGCTCGATTGTTCTAATATAAAGACTTGCAGGTTGCAGATTTTAATATAGAGACTTGTTTGTTATAATATAAAGACTTGTTTGTTATAATATAAAATTTTGCTTGTTCTTATATAATTGCTTTAAAATCTAGTGAGAGACAATACTTTGATGATGGACGCTGGCTTGGTATATTTGAAAAAGAAAACAAAAGTGAGAGATAAAAGAGCGACGAAAAGAGAAGCGAGAGAGATGAAGGAAATGAGGCGGGATCGAGACGCGATCGAGAGATTTTTGTCTTTTGTGAATGACGTGTAAGGAGATGGGATAAGAGAATATTATAATTACTTTTTTTACGAAAATTACAACCACCGTTCTAACTCTAGTATAGATCTTCAATTTTTATTTTTTGCTGTTTTGTACTTAAATAGGAAAATGGCTTGCTTCTGTCCTTTCCTCAAGCAATTTCATTAAAATAAAACAAAACAAGATTACAAGCTTAAAATAAAATAAAAAACGAAAATTCGCTTAACAAAGAAATCACAGTTGAGCTATTTCATATTTTTCTTTAAAAAAACATGATTGTATTAAGTTACATCAAAATATCCAAATTAAATTAAATTCAAAGCACTTTATGTTCACACTCCATTGTAATGTTTCGAACTTTTTTGGCAGTAGAAAACTGCACATTGATTTGAATCCTCAGATCAATAATCAACGTTCCTGATTTTATAATACAAAATGCTCTCACTATTAAAATGATGTGACATTTCAGAAATACGTTAGAAAAACTTGCTAATTTAATAAGTGCTCACGTTCTTCAAATATGATTGTAAGTATCATGTAGAAGTTAGGAAGTCACCTGTTAGTAAATTATATGTTTAACAGGGAAAAAAATATTTCCGAGAATAAATAAGTTGTTAATGTTGGAGAAATTGTTAGTGCAATTCAAAACCAGGTTTACAAATTAATTGAAACCCCAAACAGTTGCAAGTTATATGTAAGAAATTAGAAATAATATAATGGAAGTTTTACTTACTTGCAATCATGTGTTGATTTTGACAGTCTCTCAAGCATTATTACTAGATGAGCTTGTGTAATTCTTATCTTGATCGTCTTTCTGCTGTTGACGGTTCTCGAGTTGGTCGTTAACGAGCCCTTTCAAGGTACTGTGAATCCTCTATCTTTTCTCTAACTCAAGAATTGACTACATATTGTTGCTATTTAATGGAGAAAGAGCGAGAGAGAGAGAGAGCTAACATGTACGTCTAACAATTCATCATTCATTTACTGTAAAGACTCAGCGCTTAAATACTAATGTTTTGAGATCTTATCGGGATTATATAATTATGACAAGATTCTTATTTTTTTAAGATCTTGTATCTTCTTGACATCTTAACAAGATCACATATATTTAGTAGGATTCCTCATATCTTAGCAAAATTTCATATCTATTTGAGATCTTAACAAGATCTCACAATTTTGAACATTATGATAAAATTCATGAGATCTTCGCATTAATATTAATTAAATTAATTATAATTGATCCATCAATAATTATAATTAATTTACTTTAGTTCTTATGTATTTATATTCAAAATTTTAGCGAAATATGTATTATGTTATGGCTTAATTAATCACATTTATATAACATATCTAATATATTACTTAGTGTAATATTTGCGATAATATTTGATATATTAATAATTATATTAATATGTAGTTCAAACTTTATTAATTAAATTTGACGCATCAAATTTCAACCGTTAAAAATGCAAGGCATTTTCAAGAAAGAAAAGAAGAAAAAACACAAAGTGCATTCCACTAGACTATTGTTGTAGGAAATTAGGCATTATTATCCAATTTAAAGCCCAAGATTCATGATGATATATTTCTTAGTGAAGTGAAAACCAACCTATTGAGTATTGATCATAAATATAATATGAAACAAAGTAAATACATTTGCTACGAAAATCCATTGTTGAATTATTTTGTTGGCCGACTTCACTAAAGTGCACATTTAAAGCTTAATCACTTTCATGTTTGCAATTTGATATTGTTAGCAGTTATAGCAAGTTGACAAGATAATTTTTAAAAATAAATAAATAACAAGAAAAGGAAATCACATGTCTCTTGTACTGAGCTTGCTACAAAGATATATCTACAAAAATACAATTTGCCGAGTTGGAAAGAATTTGAGATGCATCCGATGTTACAGTCATAAATATAGTTTTATTTTTTGGTCTAATTAATATTCCTTCAATCTCAGTCTCCACTCTGATCCTCCTAATTAATTTTGTCAAAGAGAAAGTCAAAGAGTCAAAATCGAATAAAAATGAAAAGTCAAATAGTCAAATGCAAATAAAAATGGAAAGTTGGACCGCGAGCATTCTTCTGAACGTTTTCGCCCTACATACTATCCTAAATATTTTATACATAGTACATGGAGTGCAGGCTAAATAAAACATATGTTTAAATTAAATATAGTAGGTGTTCAAACTAGCTGTTTCAAGTCTGTTTTTGCATTGTTTCAAATATGTTTTGCACGAAATGCATGAGATGCATACTAAATAAAATATGTGCTCAGACTAATTGAAAGAGATGTTTATACTAGTTGTTTCAAGTCTGTTTTTGTACTGTTTCAAGTCTGTTTTGTACAGAATGCATGAAGTGCAGAATAAATAAAATATGTGTTCAGACCAAATATAGCAGATGTTCAAACTAACTGTTTCAAATATGTTTTTTTGCACTATTTCAAGCATTTTTTGAGAAAATTTGAGCAAAAAATGTGCAGAAAAAAATTGTGATTTGGAGGCTTTAGAATCGTTTTTGGGGTCAAAACAACATTGTGTCTTGTTGTTCCAAAAAGTGCTCATACTTGCGAATCAGAGTTACGTGTCAAAAGTTACGTTCGTTCGAACATCAAACATTATTTGTGCTGTTTTTTTTTTGTTAAAGCTAACATTTAAAACAATTAAAACAGTTACTCATGCTAACTAAGAATGTGATCATACTAACTTCTTTGATGATCATACTAATATTTCAAGTGGTCATACTAACTAAGGATGTATGTTGTCATACTAGCTCTTTTGGTGGTTATACTAAATAAAACAGGTGGCCATACTAACCTCTCATGTGGTTATACTGACTATTCAAGTGCTCATACTAAGGATGTGGTCATACTAGCTCCTCTAGTAGTCATATTAAATAATATATGTGGTCATACCAAATAAAATAGATGGTTATACTAACCTCTCAAGTGGTCATACTAACTGCTCAAGTGCTCATACTAAGGATGTGATCCTACTAGCTTCTTTGATGGTTATACTAAATAAAATAGATGGTCATACTAAACTCCTAAGTGATTATACTAACTGCTCAATATTAACTAAAGATGTAGTCATACTAGCTAATCTGGTGGCCATACTAAATAAAATAGGTGATCATACTAAACTCTTAGGTGGTCATACTAACATTCATAATGTTTATATTAATTTTCTTTCTTTTGTGTGTTCATGCTAACTTCCCAGGTGTTCATATTAATTTTCCAACCGTTCATAATAACATCCAGGGTGTTCATGCTAACTTCCTAGGTGTTCATACTAATTACCCAATCTTTATACTAACTATCCAGTGTTCATACTAACTACAAGGTGTTCATACTAGTTGAAAAATATGTTCATGATACTGAAACAAGTGTTGTTTATATTATATGCATATTTATATTTTTATTTATTTTTCCTTCCCTTTCTTTCTTTTGTGAAAAAGATAACAACCACAGTGAATACGAAGAAAGTCAGTGGCAATAGGTCGTTCGTTGCCTTTCGTTTTCGTTCTCAAATCTGCCATTACTTTCTTGTTCTCAAATCAGTCGTCATTTTAAACATTATTTTCGTCTTTGACAATTTTTTCATTGTTTCTAACAATTTCTCGCCGAAGAGAATGTAGGAAAAAGAAAAAATGATTAAAAAAAGAAAAATGAAGAATAAATATGTAATTAAAAGAGAAATTAAGAAGCATAAAAAGAATAAGACAAAATAAGAATAAGACAAAATAAAAATAAGATAAAATATGTAAGAGAGTAGGAAACGGAAGCGGGGAACAAAAGTTAGAGATTAAAAAATTTCTCTTTATTTTTTTTGCATAACACGCGTGTATCGATGAAGATATCGAAATACTATTTGGGCAAACGAGTAGTGCTGCATTTATTGTGTATAAATGTATAATTTGTTCTTTTCGTGATTAATTAAAGAAAGAAAAAAAATTACTTGTCCTTTTCATGCACATTTAAAGCAGCTTTATCTAAAAAAATCCATTCCCTTTTTCTTCGGTAATTAGAAGATGCATTCGAATCAGATTTTCTACAGAAAAATTCCTATACAGATAAAATCCGCTGAAGTACTGGAAATTAATTTATAAATTATAAATCACAAGTTTCAAAAATACCAAATTAAATATATTATAAATAAATGAAATGAAATTGAATAAATCGAGACAAGTCTGAATTAGTTATTATAATATGTGGAGCGATAAAATATGTGTCTACTCTAAAGAAGAATAACACCTTCTCTTCTCAGGAGTTATTTGTTTATTTATTTTCAAGATTTATCCCATGAACGATTGTCTCCTATTATTTAAGGTTGCACAGTCATTTATTTTTGGGAAAAAAAATAGAAGCTATGCATCTGGAATATTATTGTTAATTGGTCAGAGCAAATATTTTATTGCTAAAAAATAAAGAAGAAAAATGCCATGGTGTTTTGTTCTCTAGTGTTTTGTTGTACTCTGTATTGAAATTGGTTGAAATTCCAAATTTAGGTAACATGCAAAGTAGCACATACAGCGTATGATCATGAATATTTAATTATAAACGCATGAATTGTGAAAATCCAAGGCATAAATTAATTAAAAAATGGATATTTCTGGTGTACACCTAAGATTTTGTATAAATACCATTTTAACGTACAGTTTCCGGCTGAAATTTAATCAAGAGATAATTAAATTATTTTCCCTTTCTGAAATCACAAAGGTTATTTCGATCAATTTATTTTATTAATAATTACAATTCACTGTGAATTCTACAATGCAAGAGATATCAGCGCTTTATATTAGTTATATTACATTAGTATTCTAGTTAAATCAAAATGCTGCAATATCATGTATTTAATAATATTAGTCAACACCAGTTTAATTGATAAATAGTACAAATTGTAAGAGTAATTATAGAGTCTCCATTGACAGTCCAGATCATTTTAGTTTTTAAATTCTTTAGGAGTTATGATAAAATTCAAATTTCTTTTCAAAATTTAGAAAATGCGAAATTTCTAAAGGAGTAGTTCTATTGTAATTTTTATCAAAAAATATTATTAGAAACAGTAAAGTCGTTAATTCGCCAATAATTAAAATTAGCATCTATGGAAGATATATTTTTTCCAAAGAATTCAATGAGAGGCAAGGAAAATGTCTCCATTCCAACTCAGATACAATTTCAATCAGAGACAAATTCAGAGGTTATTAAGTTTGACACAATTAAGTTCGGATACTGAGATTGAGATTCTGTTCGGACACAAACTCACTAAAATATCATTAAAAATTTATTTTTCACTATAAAAATAACTAAAAATACACTAAATTTTACTTTTTTTTTTTTAAATCAAGTCCGATCAATTATCCGAGCTTGTTTTTGAATAGCTCCGCCACTGATGTCAACTCAACTTTTTGGAGAGTTTTGAATATAAAAAGGTCAACAATCAGAGCTTCGAATCGTAAATTAATCATTGGTCGAAGAAAATTGTAAATTAACTAGTCAACTTCAAGTGTAAGTTTATTGTTGATTATCAAATATGAAGAGAGAATTCTTATAGTTTGTAAAAGTCAATAATAAAGGTCAATTTTAAAAGTCAATTCTAAAGACACTAAAGTAAAACTTGAGGAATATCATGCATGCGGGATGTATATTATAATTGGATGTAAATAAAATCTTGGTGCGTGCTAGAAACACTTTCATAAAAATCAATATACACATGAATAATGGTATATTTAGTAGCTATTAACTGTACATATTTTTCACTTGTTTTATTTGTTTATATTAATCTATCTTCTTTTATATAAGGTAATTTGTATATCTTGTTAATTAATTAAAATTATAGGTTGACAATTCAAACTGATCTTAAAAAAATAAACAAAAAGAACTTCATAAAACAGAGCAAAGGAGAAGAAACCAGACTTGTTCAGCTTTAGTTGAACAACAAAAAAACTTTTTAAACTTTTCCTAGCTATTTGAGTCAGTGACGACTACTACAAGCTCCTCACTTACTAGACAAATAAAGTTCTGGTACAACAATCAAACCGAAACATGTAGTGATATTATACAGTGATACAATCATCGATCGATAGTAGTTCAACTTGCATCAGGGAGGCAACAGAAGCCTGATATGAAA